>JXSR01S005814.1:51233-77923 GCA_000969725.1 Ophiothrix spiculata | reverse complement strand
ATGGCGGCCATTTTGAAATCCAAAATGGCCGCCAAACCGCTGAGCAGAAAAAATGGTAACAATTTGATTTGAGTTCTAGGGTGTCTTATCTACATTTTAAGACCAAAAAAACCTATTATACCAAAAAAGCCCACAAATCTCAAAATAGTGACATAGCACCCCATACTATTCAGGCAAGTTCAAGTATTACCTTCAGCACTTAGGGGTAAATATTGAATTGAACTAAAAGAATCAATATCGTTTGAATTTGACCTTCCAAGTTCTTTATTTTACCTATTGTTACTGTTAATGCGGTCGTGACATTAAGGATTTCTTTATTATCCTTGTTACGCCACAGTTGTTCCAAACAATATTTTGCAGTGATTTCATTGCTTTTCAATGATCGTTGAGTCGGAAGAATTGAGACATAAACTCACGACACAGAGTCTGAGATAAAAGGAGACAAACCAAAATGCCGATGCATTGCATTGTGACAAAAATTTACAATTTCCTAGCTAATTTGTTTATCAAGGGGTTCTTAGAAAGTATTCCTTCTGGGATGCTCAAACTTCAGAATTTTTACCATCTCAATATACCTCAAAAAGTGTGATTTTGCGACCCCATCTCTATACCATTTTCTAGAAAAAAAAACTCATTCGGGGGAAAATTGGGTGCTTTTGAAAACAAGTCTCCAAAATACACCCAATTTTGCAAATTGGACGCATTTGGTCTGTGATGAAAACCCACCCATGATATACCAAAAAATACAAAAATGCACCTCAAAACCTTTGAGCACCCCCATACCATTTGTCAGTAAGAACCGGATCAAGTACCGAGATAAAGCGTTGTCATTGACATTTCTGTTTGGGTTTGTTCCCTAATCTGCCGTCGCATTCCAAACTGACTTGTCATGCAACATAAGTTTTAAACTGAAAAGTTAGTGTAACTTATCGCCGCAGTGCCGTTGTCAACTGTACGAAAAACAATTTTCTTGGTTATTTTATAGCTTTTATCGATTTTTACCAAAAAATGTCATATTTTAGCGTAAATGGAAACGGCGCAAGACCTTTAGTGCTCTACATATCCGTCAGCTCCGCAAGTTCTGCTGGCAACGATGGACGACAGAAAGTATACGAAAATCTCGCCATTGCTAATGCATTTCCGCAGTTAGATTTTCGTACAGTGCGTGTTAATGGAAATTATATTTTTGATGAAATGATGAGTGCTTTGCTGGGCCAGTTGACAGAGGCAGATTTCAGAAGACTTCAAATGGTTGTTGTGAATGGGTTTGCGCAAGTCCAGACCGGAACACTTGGAGGGGACAGTTTTACAGGGTCGTTCTTCAAAGTTATCCTTATGGCGTTATTACACAGGTAAATTAAAACAATAATGGGACAATATGCCTTGAAGGCTGTTCCCGGATCTGTTCCAACTTTATGCCTGAAGTCCATGTTCTGATCCTGGCCCACCAAATCTGGCTAGGACAATCATGCCCCCGTATGTGGTGTTCAGACACGGCAGCATGCCCTTAAATTTACCGCGACTTTTAAAACACTTGACTGGAACAGCTTGGAATGGTGCATTATTCTTAAAAAATATTTTTCCTGTTCTCAGTTTAGTCTTCAATTGCTTATTTGAAATATAACTATCATGGCAATTTATCTGGTCTCAGGCTGAATTTGATATGAATACTTGCGTGTGGTGAACGTGCACATTGGACTTGGAGAACAGCGATATTGTTTACATTAGAGATCATAATTTGTGAATTTATCTAAAGTCAAGTCACGACATAGGCCTATCATACTAATCATGCGAGTACGATATAAACCTTAAACAAACAGTCGGAAACAGGGCAAATTATTCATCATTTCTCTGCATCAATATTTCAATGAATGATATAATAGGTTATGATAGGCTTTTTAGCTAGCTAATTGCCCGGGGCTAATTGCAAGAGTGAGATGAGTCTTCAGATGCAGCTATAGATGCGTACGGAAGAGTCTAGGCTTGGCGCTGGATACAAATGATAGTATGAAACGACATTAAAAAGTCATTGTCAAAGTTATTTCATACTTCAACATATTCATGATGTTTGCCAGAAATTCACTGACAATTGTACTTCTCTAAAAACTTGGCAAACATTCGATAGCTCAGATTATTTTTCTTCGTGCCAAAAGACCGGAAATGTTAATCGGTCCAACCTTTATAAGCAAATATTAACATGAAGCAAAGTCTATTGGGAGATATAGGAAATGCACAATATTTCGAATTCATAAAGTGAAATATTTTTCAAATAGAACATTTTAGTTGTGTGGATTTCTATTATACAAACGATTAAAAGTATATGGTTGATATTTCTGGGTATACCTTTTTTCTTTCGAGACTTTTAAATTGGTATTAAAATTTTCTGACTAACATTTTAAGAGACGAGGGGTGGGGGTCAAAATATGTACGGGGCATGTCTGCCTGACTCAATAGGCCTACCTACTTTGGCTCAAAAACTAACCCGTCGGTAAATTCGGTGGCGGCAATTTTGACAAAAAAGCATCCGATTGTACTCAAATTGGCAATTGGGTGCTTTTTGAGATTATTTCTCAAATACAGTACACATTTTTAAAAATTAGGAGCATTCATCTGCGACGAACCCCCCCCCCCTATACTTAAAATTCCACCCAAAAGGCAGATATGTATACCGTATGGCCATGTACCATGTCATGCACCGGGTCATGCAAGTACCCCCACCCCCTGGGTTTCAGCATATGAGATGTGAACTATCATCGACATAATTTTGTGAAATAAGAAATCAAATAAGAAATCGGATTTTTAAATCGGATTTCTTAAAATTCACCTTTGATCTGATGGCCCGAGGGTCGGATTATACTTTATTCATGGATAGGGATTACCTTTACTCGGGATCTGGAGTTAACTTGGAAGAAAATAGTCAACTTGAACTTTCAGTAAATCGAAATACTGAAAACCTGTAAGTTCAAGAATGGTTGATGCCATTGAAGCAACGTACTACATTTTAGAGAATTGAAATGGGCTAAATTTTTGGACGTGTTGGGGTTGATTTTGAACCTGGAAAATAAGATATAATCTGGCATTGTTTTCCATCTTTATAACAGACTCGAAAGGCAAATTTGTTGAACAATATTTGACATTAAAACAGGGAATAAAATGTCATGCATGGACTATCGACACTCCAATGTTGTTTTATTGTACCACTTTATTTAGCCCTATTGATTTTGAACAAAGCGTTTATTGTCATAACGGTTTACAGTTAGATCCCATGAAGGCTTTTAAAGCGATTAGTCTGAATATCAATGTGTTGAAATGTCACTTTTAATATTGATGGACCTAAGTCACGAATAGGTATATCAAATAAGGTGGAGCCGTTTCAAGAAATCATTAAAATCATGACAAATGTCTTTATTTTTGATAGAAGTTGTCACCGAACCATAACACTTTTGGTATCATATTAAAGATAATTTATCCAGGTACTAAATAAAAAAAGAATTAAAGCCACAGGTTTAGCAATAGTGAAGTAATTGACCAAAATGTCGAGTGGGTCAAGGGTGGAGTCGGTGGGGGTGGCGCCGGTGGGGGTGGCGCCCATAGGATTACATGCAAAAGTGTACGAAAGTTATGATTTATAAACACATGTATTATTGAAAATAAAAATGCTGGGATCATAATTTTTTGAATATACTTCAATGAGGTATGTATAATGCTAAAGCATGTGTCGAATATTGACATGTCATCCAAATTTTGTTGTTTCTTAATGCCTTATATGTGGGTAATTTTCTCTATACATTACTGTACAAAACATGCATTTATACTCGAAAACTTTAAAACGACATATCTTTTGACCGAGTCGACGTAAATGGTAAAAGTTATACATTTTTCAAAAGAAAATTTGCCGAGGAATCCAATTATGTGATTAATTTTTAGGTAGTGTATGCATGAAAAAACTTTTGACCGATACATGTCCCAAAAATTAATGAGTCGTTTCATAGATTTTGACCATCCTCAATATTTTGACCACAATGAGATTGGTCACCAAACGAATTATTTTATGGAAGGCTATCATTACATCCTTCAAATAATGTTTGTGTCATCTGGATACACCTTTCCCCAACAAAATCTCATTGTGCCAAGTTGGTTGACCAAAATGCACTTTTATTTTATTTCCCATTCCTAAAAATTAGACTTTTTTAGGTAAAATTGAAATCCTCGGAAAGTAAGCTTTCCAGCAATATCTAACTTTGTAGGTTTTAAGTGTATATTCAGAGTTACGATCCGTTGAATACAAATTGGCATGGTTTTACCAATGTATTTGTGTGAAACAAAAAATATGACCAGTTAATGACTTATGTCCTGATACAAATTGACGTCGTGTTTTTATAACGGATTAAGTCGATTTAATATCAAACCCACCGAGCCTGAAAGTTGACAGTCGGACATCAAGGAAATCGCAATGGCAAAATTCAAATAAAAGCCGGGACTACAAATACTAAAATTTAGTACTACGTAGTCCCAGTACTGCGTAGTCCCAGATAAAAGTAGGCCTATATCGATTCAACCGAAGAATAAATTTATACACTAACAAACTATATTGATAAGGCAAAAGACAGTGTCACAGAAATCCACAAAACTCAAAATTTTGAAAAATATTTTGCTTTATGAATTCGAGATATTGTGCATTTCCTATATCTCCCAATATATGGACTTTGCTTCATGTTAATATTTGCTTAACTGTTTCCTGTTGGACCGATTTACATTTCCGGTCTTTTGACACGAAGAAAAATAATTACAGCTATCGAATGTTTGCCAACTTTTTTGAGAAGTACGTTTGTCGCTGAATTTTCTGGCAAACATCATGAATATGTTGAAGTATGATAAGGTTGAACATTTTCCCACAGTTCATTAAACTTTAATTCTTATTGCAAAAAATTACCATACTATTTCTTGACCAGCTCTGATTCTTGACTATTATAATTTGAATATATTTGGGTTAAAAGGTAAAAATCTTATCCTCATTCCTTCTGTTATTTTGCATTTTTTAGTGTAACCCCCCCCCCCCAAAAAAAAAGTTTATTATTTTGATGATTTAATTTGAACACCTTTTGCCCGGCCTTATCTAAAACTCGACTGAGTAGGCCTAGTATTAATAATAGAACGGTTTCAAAAATGCATAGATACATTATTGTAGGGCCAATTATAGTTCATGTGCATACAAAACAAAAGGTAACCTCCCAACAAAAATGTTTATTTTGATACACTTTGAGAACGTTTGTAATATTTATGTTTCCTTCAAATAAAACTGAATAAACTTAAAATTGTTTTTTTTTCTCCTTCCAGGTTTCCAAATAACAACAATGACCACAAAATCGCCGTTATCTGCTCACAATGTTTCAGCTACATGTTTGTGCAACAAGCGGATTCCGTTCCAACGAGCAGCACCGTTTATAAATTCATTGCATTAACGAACAGTTATCAGCCCTATTTGCTACATATGGACGATATGCCTAGAATGGACTGGATCAAATGGGACGCCCGAAGGTTCTTGGAAAAATTACTTGTGGCACCAAAGATGACGTTAACGTCACCCACGTCACCTAATTCACCGAGCATCACTATGGATAGATAGGGGGAATGTACTCGAGGAATGTACACAATGTATCACTATGGTCATGGACCAGAGAGATGCTACTTAACTTCTCTGCTATTGGACCATATCCACGGACGGACATTTAGTGTGTTTCTATTGGTCATCTAGCAAATTATCAACCATCAACCTTGTTTTGTGATCCACCAACTGGGTGATGTCCATCAATTAGCGAGTTTCGACTAGTCACCCAGCAAATTATTTACCATCGACCATATTTTGTGCTCTACCAATTTGGTGGGAGGTCTGTTAAGCGAACCTGTTTATAAAAAGAGGCGCTGGCAGCTCAGTGGAAACAATGTTAACTTGTGAAAAGGTGGCTGATGGGAAAAAGATACATCACTCTATATACCAGTACCTGGGCCAGGGGTGTCGGAAGGAAAATAAAAGTGATGCGGCCCTTGGTAAAAGTGGTGCGGCCTGTGGTCCCTCGGTTATCAAAAATAAGGAAACAACTAAGCCCCAGAAGACAACAATTACTAAAAACGAATTTGTAAGGCACTATGTTGTGGTTATTAATGCTAGGACAATAATAGAACGCACCAATTTGAATTAAATGAATTGATTTTTTTGATTTTTTTGGCTAAAAAGTGGTGCGGCCAAAGCCCACAGGGTTCCGACGCCCCTGACCTGGGCAGTCTTCGGCTGAATGCAATGCAGTGATTCCGCTAGGGTTTTTTAGCTTGCGTCAATCCGACCAATTCAATAACAAAGTTGGAGAGGTGCTTTGCGCCAAACTCGTGAGCTGAGTCTGCAAATTGATAAAACAAAAGCAAGAAAAATAATTTTTTCACACATTGACAGAAACCTGTCGGGCCAATTTCCGATTGTCCACTTCAAGCCTCTTCTACAGTTAACTTATGAAAGCTTGTAAATATGGCTATAGAATTAGTTAGCATTTGTTACGACTTATGACCAACAACAGATGCTAGCTTAGAATCTTTAATATAGCAATATTTAAGGCTGGGGCAGACCTTCAACTAGCCTAAAAGGTTTTTGTATTCCAACTCTCAAATTAATTGCAAAACCCATCGAAAAGTATACATTTTTAGATGGGTTTTCTCAAATTTTTTGATCTTTATCTTAGTTTTTGAAAAATTGCCAAAAATAGGCCAAAAATCGCCATTTTGGTGGCAGCAGTGGGATTTTAAAACATTTTTTGACCTACTTTTGGCATTTAAAAAAAAAACAAGATAAAAATTAAAAATTTGAGAAACCCTTCCAAGACATTCATTTCTAGATTCCAAAAAGCAAAAAAACCATTTCACAAATACAAATTTTAATTCTGCTTTCCAGACAATTTTGGGGCAAAAATACTTTTTTGGCATTTTTTGCCAAAATTGACATTGTGGTGAAAAAATGATGTCATCATCATGTTCAGGATAAAAATCTGCTTCTAAAATGTAAACTTTTATATAGTTTATGCAATTATTTTGAGAGTTAGAGTAAAAAAAACGGTTTCTGTCATTTGAAGGTCTACCCCAGCCTTAAACATACACTCTTAGAAAAAATGCAAGTACTTAAAATAAGAGCTCTTTCCCCCTGTAGGGAGGACCCTCTCATCTGAAAGGTTCTAACAAGAATTTTGGATTATTTATCTTTATATAAAGATGCTTTCAAAATTTTTGTAGGCTATCACAGCCTATTTTACTTTCTGTCTTCATGTAGTCTGCAAGGGAAGAAAAAATAAAGTTCTTAAGCATTTACACATTTTTTTTTCTAGCCTAAAGCTTTTATACTGTTTCATCAAAAACCATTAAGGGTTCACTGGTGTTTGCTCAAAAAAGGCTCTTGAAGTTGGAAGAACTATTTTTTGAACCCAGTCATTTTTACAAGAAAGGGTGCTCTCAACAGGAAAAAATCAAATGCCCACTTTTTTAGCAAAGAAAATAAAAGCTTTCCAAAGAACACGTTTTTACTGAGTACTGTTCCACATAATTTATTTACAATCTATTTGCGTATAATAATTATTTACATTATTATTCTCAGAATAGAATTAACTATAAATTGTACAATATTTAAGTACATTGTACTATATTTGTACTTATCTACAAACTCATTAAAGCAAGATGAAAATAACTAGTATATGTAACCCGCCATATCGATAGGTACCTTAAGGTCGGCATAGTAAATTGGCTGATACAGGCCACTGAAGCTGAGCATAGTCAAAAATCACGTCTAAGGTCAAATGTCTCTATCATCAAGCTTCCACATCCAAAACATAAGAGAAACGTTTTAAAAACTAACATAAAAATCCTCTCTCCATTCAAGATTTACTCAGTACAAAAACTCGTTTTTTTCAGAACTATAGTTTTCCGAACAATAACCAAAAGCAAGGTGTCATTTTAAACCTTTCTTTTTAAATCCCAGCTTTCAGATGAAACCAAAAAATCAATTTTAATTTTGGGGCCCTTAAGGTACCTTTTGATATGGCGGGTCAAATATGGTACAACAAAGAGACTCAAAAAAAGGATGCAATATCAAATAGTTTGCTGAAAATTTGTCTTCTCCACTCGCACAATATTGGATGTTCCCCTTGAAGGGGTTACTCAGAGTTTTTGATTACCACTCGTTTTCAGAGGAAGCGAAAAAATGATACCCATAGGTAAACCAATTTGACTTAAACAACCGTTATCTAGACTGTTCAATACATTTTTACAACCTTTGACCTCAGGCTTGCATTGTTTCCCAACCTCAAAGTTAATGCATTCGAGATGCGGTACTTTTAAGCTGTCATGTGTCAACACACGTATTTGAACTTAGGAAAATCGTTATCGATCATGTTCCAAAAATGTTCAAAACTTTATATAAACCTATGCATATTTAAGTTCTGATTCAACAGTGTCAGAATCCAGGGGGGGTGGGGTACTCCACTTTTGGTCTGAACAGGGGTGTGCGGCTCAGACCGTGGAACCCTAACCCATCTTTAAGGGTAATTTTTAAGAAAAAGTGAACCCATGTTTAGGGATTTTGCTCCAAAAATAGGCTGATTTTTTCAAAATTTTCTCCTTAAATTTTTTTAGGAACCATTTTAGCATTTTTTCTTGAAAATGTGACCCATGTCAAGAGATTTTGATGCTAAAAATGGGACCCATGTTTATTTTGTGAAAAACTAACCCATTTCAGCTGCATATATATGTGAGTACCCCCCCCCCCCCCACCCCGAGTCAGAATTCATATTTGATCACCACCAAACTACTCTCCATTAAGGTTTTAAATGGAGTCGTTATTTGTAACCTCCGCAACATCTCTAGGTACAGCACAAGGAACAATAATTATTACACCTCGTAAATATTCATAAATCTATCATGCCCATGCCCGTGTTGCACCAAATGGGCATATTGTGGAGAAATGACATTTTATTTTCCAAAATAAACAAAAAATGACACACAGGGCTTCAAAATACAACCTTTTTTTTTTTTGGAAAAGGCCATTTTCAAACCTCTAAAGTAATTAGTCAAGATTGTTCATGTTTTCTTCTATTACAGTCATAATAGATTGCCCAGCTCCCAGGTGAAGAAATGTAGTCAAAGTGCCAAATACATAATTTTTTTTTACTTACATAATTCTAGCATTTTGTTGTTGTTTTTGTAAAATACACTGAAATTGCCCAACATTATTGCTCAAAAAAACAAAATTGTAATTTATGCTGCATGTTGAAAACCCTTGCTCTGAAATATGTGACCCATCATCATGCCCATCATATCAAAAGGTACTCAAGGTGAGCATAGTAAATTACGAGATACGGGCTATTGAAGCTGAGCATAGTCAAAAATCATGTCCAAGGTTGAATTTCTAATTTCATTAGAAAAGTTATGTGACCTTTAAAGTGCATTCTATCATAATTAGGTTCCAACATCCAAAACATAAGACAAATGTTTTAAAAACCGAAAGAAAAATCCTTTCTCTATTCAAGTTTTACCAGTACAGAAACTTTAAACTTGATTTTCTCAGAACTATAGTTATCTGAATCAGCCCGATGCCTTTTACCAATTTGGATGGAACTTTACAATAGAACATTCAATAATAAAAAAGCAAGTTGTCATTTTAAAGCTTAAAATATAATCTTTCAGATGAGACCAAAATCAATTTTCATTTTTGGACCCGTAAGGTACCTTTCAGATGAGACCAAAATCAATTTTCATTTTCGGACCCTAAAGGTACCTTTCAATATGTCGGGTAACATATGTAATTTTTTCCGCGCTGATGATGACACATCTTACGTTATTGAAAGCCCAGTTTGATTTCATATATCTTAAGCAAAAAGACTTGGGTTTTTCTTCAATTGCTTGTAGTGAAACTACAACATGCTAACATCGGTTAAATATCCAATAAATGCATAAAACCTGCATACTAACACAAAACATGACAATTGATTAAAATACCGTATTTATTATTCGTAAAAGTTGACACAGGTCATCACTGTATTCAAGTATCATCTAAAAACAATAAATATAGCTATATCTCTCATTATGTAATTGAAACAACATATATTTGACATAAACCCTGAAATACAATAGCATTACTAACTTTCTTTTGTTTCTATTAACCTGCGTATATCAAATACAAAATTGAAATATTGAAAACGATATATACATAATTGTAATATGTAATTTTTACTTTGGAAATAATTCTGATTATAACATTTTATATAAAGAATATATAAAGAATACATACAGATAATATAAAACTTTAGGCATTATTGAAAATGGCAAGGGGGTGGAAAATGGTTTGACAAAAATCATATTATGTGTATAGTAAGTCCATTTTTTTGAGAAAAAAGAGTTAGGTCCATTTTTTAAGTTACTGTGTGTATCCCCTTCAGTTTATCAAGGGAAAAGTATGTGAAAACGGCTTGAAATGGAGGTCTAGTGAGCGGCAGACAGGGCGTGAAAAGGGGGTCTTGAGGGTCGCACATACCCGTACCACCTTTCTAGGTCAGTGCCCTCCCTGGGGCACTAACTTAGTTAAAAATTCAAATAAAATAGTTTTCGAATATTGTGGCTGCTACATTCATTAAGTCTCTCTCATATACAGAAACACCTCATTTATAATGAAATCTGATGCAAAAAATACTAATAGAAAGAGTACTTTTTCTTTACTAAATAACCAATATATTTTTTGTACTTTGTTTTGAAAACATTGAAACAACAAAACATGGATATAAAAACACCCTAATTTCTCTGTTCCCAGCAACTTCTTTATAATGATTTTATACTGTGAATCCAAGGAGCAAACTGTTTTTCCAATTTTATTGGAAAATCTGTTCAACATTATATAAAAATAATGACCAAAACTAGTCAGAAATCACACTTGAATCTGAAGTGACTGGAACGATTTACTGTTAAATTGTTTATTGTGCAGCATTAAGATTCATGTAATTCTGCCAATGAAGTTGTTTGTTTAACATATTATCCACATACCCAATCAACCACAAATAATGTTATTATGGCATGGTTGTTTGCATGGAGGTCAAGTGAAAGGAAAAAGACAGCCATATTGGGGGGGGGGGGGCGCACTCAAATATAACATGGCAGGCATAGCGTGACCAAGAAAAAGGTGAATTAGGGTTGTTTTTGAGGACTGAAGGGTGTATCAGGTGACACAGTTTAGGGTATCAATAGCAGCAATTTTGTGGCAATTTTCAAGAAATAGGTTACTTTTTCAAACTGTGCTGTGAAAACAGTATCGATAAAATCCCGATTTAGGGTGTGAATAGGGGAAAAAGGGTATATTTTGGCTTCAGAACCCTCCAACCTTTAGGGGGTGTTTTGAAAACGGTGTTCACACTATGCCTGCAACATTATACTTGAGTGGCCCCCTCCCCTGGGCCATATCTGCAATAGTTGCCATTTAACAGAAATTTGAATTGCATGCTGTACACAGTTCACTCTTGGGTCAGTGGATTTTGAAATGGTTCTTCAGGTGAAATGGTTCTTATGGCTCATGGACAGAAAGATTTGTGATCATGGATCAGACCTTCCCTATTTTCTTTTTACTTTTATGTCAGAAATTTAGCGTAGCCCTATTACGCCGATCAAACATTTAGAAGCATTATTCTTAAAAAAGAAAGAGGTTTAAAACATGCAGTTAATATAAGTTTCCTGTTGAAATACTAATACAAAACATCATACTAAATATGTATATCTTAGGACAAATGTTTGATAAACTAGTACTTCTTTTGGATTTTGAATACCTTAAAATATTTTTCAGAACAAAGCAACTCTCACTGTGAGATCTTCAAAAGTCACAATAATTGATTCTTCAATGTTCTTAACCGAATGGTAGTTTTTTACCTACAACCGGTCAAAACATTTTTCAATTAATTTTATGTACCACACATGATCCGTTGAAGCAGTATTGAAAACAAATGGACTGGGACACTTATTTACCTACCGATATTGCTCAAAAATCCGAAATTTGATCTGTGCTCAAAAATCTGCGCTAAACATGATCTGCTAATAGTAATGCATGCCTGATTTAGCATATCTTGTACTCAAATATCATAATAAATGAATATCCTCAAAATACGGTAAATTGCACAGAATCATAGTAATAATTCTGGCATTTATATTGTGCCTATACCAGTGGTTACAAAGTGTTGGCTATTATTATCAATTGGATGTTTTGCGGCCAATGACCAAAAGGCACAGACCTATCTGCACTCAGGTAAGAATATCCCCTCTAAACGGCTCCCCAATGCACTCGGTTCAATGTGGCAAGCGTGATAAAAATGATTTGCCCAGGTCGAACTCACAACCTTCCGTTTATGAGTCCAGGAGTCATTTTCACTAACATTTACGATGCATCGTATCTACAAAGCGTTTAGCTCGTACCTACAACTAGATATCACAAAGACATAAAAACCCGTCGCAAGTGTTCACCGCATCATAAGGTATATAAATTATGCACTAGAAAAATCGAACCCCTCTGTCAACATTGCGTGGGGTCAAGAGGTGGTCGAAGCTAACGGTGGGTTTTGGTCTTATGATGAGTTAACGATGCATTTTAACGTTAGTGAAATCGACCCCTGCACTGTTACGCTAGACCACAAGTGCCCACAGAAACTACCATCCATAAGCTGCACATACACATGATCCTGGACCCATTTTCTAGCATTAAATCATTAAACATTAGCTGACTATAAAATAACCTGGCGTTAACCTCTTGACCATAATAATTCATGAACGTGCACTCACAGTTATTAGCATGGGCGCAGACTGTTACAACCTTGAAAATGTATACTATCTGGGTTCATCCTTCATGTAAGACATCATGAACTTAGTCTAGCATGAAATCTGTTGTTAACACATGTATTGATTATTTAGTGATGAGTCATTTGAAGCAGTCTAACTCATGAATATCTTACACGAAGGAAACACCACTATCTGAGACTGCTGAGAAAACACTACCGTTTGTGCGTTCACAAATTAAACCCAAACAATTATACAATTATGGTGTTCAGAGGTTGTGCATATATCGTGGTCTGCTGATGTAGCGATAAAATCCATTGCTTAGCCGTACCTTATACGGCGTTCAGAAGTTGTGCATACAAGAAGTCCACCAATGTAGTGTCAGCTTAAAACAGCACAAACACGGGCTTGCTATATACCATATTTGGCATTCAGAAGCTGTTTACACATGTGGTCCATCAATGGTTTGAAGATAACTGGGACAGACTGCAACTTCTACGACCCCAATACATCTATATGGTATTCCGAAGTTGAGCTGTGCATACACACGGTTTGCAAATGCACTGTAGGTAGCATACAGCAAATTCTTTGACTTAGCTATACTTCATATGGTATTCAGGCGTTGCGCATACAGACGAACACGGACCTACGTCATGCGCAGGGCATACGCAGCACAATGATCTAAAAATAACTCGCGTTGGACTTCGTGCACGGTGAAAACAATCAATACTTCAGCCAGGCATCCCTTCATTTTCTTACTTTTATGGCAAGACGAAAATCTGTGAAATGATGAGCTGTTTGTCATTTTGTTGTGACTTGAATACCACAAATCTCATATGATTTTGAAATCGAAACATTTTGACAATTTGCTAAAATCAAATGAAGTTTCCGCGAGCCGGCATTTTCTCCATTGAGTTGAATGGGAAGTCGGCAAATGTTTTCACCGTGCTATTTGGACAAACGTCCTGGATGTAAACAAAACGCCCGGATGTCCGCTCCTGCCTACACATGGTCCACTGATTTAGCGAGGGCCAATGACCGCAAATTCCACGACCTAACTCGTATCTATTTGGTATTCAGAAACTGCGCATACACATAATTTGCCAATGTAGTGAGGGCCACGGACTGCAATTCAACCACCTAGGTTCTATTCCTTATATGGTTTTTTAGAAGTAGTGCGTACACATGGTCCGTCAATGCAGTGAGGACTACAGACCGCAAATTCCGTAACCTAGCTACTATACCTTATATGGTATTCAGAAGTTGCGTACACATGGTCCGCCAATGCAGTGAGGACTACACACCGCAAATTCCGCAACCTAGCTACTATACCTTATATGGTATTCAAAAGTTGTGCGCACACATGGTCCGCCATGCAGTGAGGACTACAGACCGCAAATTCCGCAACCTAGTTACTATACCTTATATGGTATTCAGAAGTTGCGCGTACACATGGTCTGCGGAAGCAGCGAGGGCGACAGATTGGAATGTGGATATGAATGACCTCTTGCTAGTGTCATCGCTGATCTGGGTTCGGAAGAAATCTCTCGCGACGAGCAGAAAGTACTTCCTGTCCAGTGATTCTAGTTTTCCCATTCGGCTGATCACATGGGGAAGGCTGGTGTTTGATATTAAGGAAATTCACTTGTGATAAACAGTGTAAGATAATTCAGTGTGTCAAGTCATGGTAATGGTGTAGTTTAGGACCCTGTTCATAATAAGGAATAAAAGTTGCCATCTTATCAAGCTAAATTCACCAAAGAAGCTAAAATAGTCCCCATGTTCTCTAGACAACAAGGTTAATGGCAGGGCTATGATTAATGATGGAGAGTTGAAACAACAATTTTAAAACAAATGTTGAAAAATACTAAAATAGAATTTTTTCGTTGAGGTTTTCGTCTCCAAAATCCACTAAAAATGCTTCCAAATTGTAAAAACAACCGTAACTGTATTGATGACGATCTGTTTCGATTGACAGAGAATGTTGTTGAAATTAACAATTTTAAGAAGTGTTTCTAGGTGTTTGAAGCATTTGTATTGGCAATTCAAGGCACCATATTAACTAATTCAAGCATTATTTCTTAGTTTGATACCCTATCAGAGACATAAAGGTCAAATTTGATACCCTATGAGAGACTTGCAGAGTACCATGTCGACTTTGACACCCTATATTGCAAGTCTTGCGACCTGTCCAGGACTCACATTATTGGAAACACGGATGGTTACCAATCAGAATACCCAGTTGCCCTCCCTCCTGATTTAAAATATTTATAAAAAAGGATACAGAGCCCTTATCCACTGGTTGGTTGATGCACTGATGAAGAAGCAGGTCAAACTCCATATTGCCATAGCAACTGGGGTCCGCTGAGTGAAATTGGACAGTGATAACATGACCCAGTCTCTGACCCCTGATGCTTGACCCCGGTGATGTAAACTACCAAACACCTAGATAAAAAAAGAAAACAGATCAAATCAATATCGCCATAGCAACCGGTGTCCGCTGGGTGACATTGGAGAGTGACCCAATCTCAGACCCCTGATGCAAAAATATATGCAAAATATAATATGTATTAATTTTTTTTGCTCGCAAAATGATTACAAATTGGCCGTGCGCGGAAATTAAGGTACTTAAAAATATTCACATTTGTGGGAACTACAATGCTATGCATTGGTATTACAATGTATTATATTAGAATGACATTGCCATATATTGGTATCAAAATGCCATATATGGACATTAAAAAGCCTTTATGGGAATCACAATCATGTCATATATGGGAATCACAATGCCTAATATGAGAATCTTGTAAAATGCCTTATATTGGAAAACAATGCCTTATATGGGAATCACAATGCCTAATATGAGAATCTTGTAAAATGCCTTATACGGGAATCACAATGCCTTATATGGGAATCACAATGCCTTATACGGGAATCACAATGTCATATACGGGAATCGATAATATTTTTTTACCTTGAAAAGAACCAATGCCATAAGTTGCGGATGGGGTTGTTGATTGGACAAAAACTCTCCGATGACTTTGTTGATGATGTCTTGCGGCGAGAAGAAATCGTTAATGAAGGCTGGCAAGATTTGGGCCACAGCTCTCGCTTCAGACGGGTAACCTTTGCGAATCCTGAAAGTAAAACAAATGATTAGCTACACAGTGCCTTTCATGGGCTCACAATGCCTTATTTGGAATCATAATGCCTTATATGGAAATCACAACAACTTTAGTTGGAATGCCTTATTTGGTAATCAGATTGCATTATTCAGGAATCACAAGCCTAAGCCTTAAATTAGAATCATGATGCCTTATATGGGAATCAGATTGCCATACATGGGAATCACAATCCCTTATATGGAATCACAATGCCTTATTTGGTAATCAGATTGCATTATACAGGTTGTAACAGAAAAAATTATACATTCTTGTTATCGATATCATTAAGAAAATAAAATCGTTGAATTCACAAACTTTCATTTACATGAAAGGCTGGTTAATTGGCTACCAGAAGCAGCTTAAATGGTCTTATTTAATGGTCAGGATCAAAAGTTACGACCATTTAAGTAAAGACCGCTAAAATCCACTTGGCCGATTTCACCATTATTTCAGCGTTTTAACACTTTTCGATGATTCGATGAAGATTAACAATGCAATGAGATAAAATGACAAAAGGCACACCTCTTATTCAAGAATGTTTTTATTTTTTCATATGATAAGAATAGCTCATAAATATTTTTATGGTATTTTATGATAAAAGTTATCCTTTAATAGGTTGAAATATTGCTTATATCCCAGAGTAAGCATAAACAGTTGCAGGTCTAAACAGTTGCTTCAAATACTAGACGGAAAGCAAAGAGTGTAAAACAATAATCCTTTTGCAGTTGTTGTTGTTTTTTCACACAGTTTTATATTCAAAGGGAAATATGGAAATTAAAATCCTAGCTCAATTGATAAAAGTTAAGTTCAGAAATTATAATGTTTAATTTGACCTGTATTTGACCCTGTGATTTAGGTGATATGATGTCTTGCCAACTAGGATATCTCTTAAAACTTTGTTTTTACATTCCGTCCAACATCAAGAATACAACAGTCTACGGGCAAGATCATCAGGTCTATAATATGCCTTTGTTAGATATAAGTTCATGGAACACTAAAATCAGACCCGTTATGATTGGTTATCCTGTTCAATATCGTATGGCTGATTTGGGGTATTATGTGCCATTATTTTGCTACCTGTAAATGAATCGGATAAACTGGCCCAGGTGGTTTGAAGGTAGGGTCAGTATAATTGCCATAACTCTGCTTGTAGACCATCAATTTGGATGAAACAAAGTGCATTTTGTAGCTAAAGAAGTTGGCTTTCGATATAAATAAACGACAATGTGATACAAGGTGTAACTTTATAATCTCAGCGTAGATAACAATGTATAATTTTTTCTGTTACAACCTGTACAGGAATCACAAGGCCTTAAATTGGAATCATGATGCCTCATATGGGAATCAGATTGCCATATATGGGAATCACAATGCCTTATATGGAATCACAATGCCGTATTTGTTAATCAGATTACATTATACAGGAATCACAAGGCCTAAATTGGATTCATGATGCCCCATATAGGAATCAGATTGTCTTATGGTCAAGATTTTTATTGTGGGCACCCGAAAAAGGTGGATTTCTCATATTAAGAATGATTTTGCATTACCATTTGTAATATCTTTTCAATGATCCGATGGAATGTTATAATTTTGGTATGATTTTAAAGATAGTTTACTGGTCTTTCAAGAAATTAAGAATTAAGCAAAGAGAACTTTGTTCTTTAAGACAAATTAAGAATAATACCCAAAATAGAGGTATTTATCAACTCTAATCACCTATTATGGGAATCACAATGCCTTGAATTGCAACCATATTGCCTTATACAGGTTGTAACAGAAAAAATTATACATTGTTATCTACGCTAAGAGAATAAAGTTACACCTTGTTTCACATTGTCATTTATCTATATCGAAAGCCAATTTCTTAAGCTACAAAATGCACTTTGTTTCATCCAAATTAATGGTCTACAAGCAGATTTATGTCAATTAAACTGACCCTACCTTCAAACCACCTGGGCCAGTTTATCCGATTCATTTACCGGTAGCAAAATAATGGCACATAATGCTTCAAATCGGCCATACGATATTGAACAGGATAACGAGGCTGATTTTAATGTTCCATGAACTTCTAACAAAGGCATATTATAGACTCTTAATGATGACCTTGCCCGTAGCCTGTTGTTTTCTTAATGTTGGACGGGATGCCAGAACAAAGTTTTAAGAGATATCCTAGTTGGAGAGACAACATATCATCTAAATGACAGAGTCAACATGCAAGCACTTTAATACTACCTAGAGATTTTAAGTACAGGTCATATGAAACACTATCATTTCTGAACTTAACTTAAGTTTTATCAATTGAGCTTGGAATTTTTTTTTAAATTTCCATATTTCCCTTTGAATATGAAACTGTGTGAAAAAGAAACCCGCAAAAGGATATTGCTTTACACTCTTTGCTTGAATGACAGGCTTTGATGCAACTGTTTAGGCCTGCAACAGTTTATGCTTACTCTGGGATATAAGCAATATTTTAACCTATTAAAGCATAACTTTAATCATAAAATATCATAAAATTATTTATGAATTATTCTTATCATATGAAAAAATAAAAACATTCTTAAACATGAGGTGTGCTTTTTGGCATTTTATCTCACCATGCTCACTGCATTGTTAATCTTCATCGAATCTTGAAAAACTGTTTACGCTTAAATAATGGTGAAATCGGCCCAAGTGGTTTTCAGCGGTCTTTTATTTCAACAGTCATAACTTTTGATCCTGACCATTAAATGAGACCATTTAAGCTGCTTCTGGTAGCCAATATAACAGCCTTTCATGTAAGGGAAAGTTTGTGAATTCAACGATTTTATTTTCCTAATGATATCGCTAACAAGAACGTATAATTTTTTCTGTTACAACCAGTATGGGAATCTCATTGCCTGATATGGGAATCATATTGCCTTATATGGGAATCACATTGCCTTATACGGGAATCACATTGCCTTATACGGGAATCACATTGCCTTATACGGGAATCTCATTGCCTTATATGGGAATCTCATTGCCTTATATGGCTTCTATTCACCTGTCAAACAAGATCGACACTCTTTCCATCGCCATCACAAGTTGCTCTGGGTCACGTGACTCATGATCACTCTGCGATTGGCTGATGGCATCCGTGGGTTGGTGCGTATTTAACACTCCCGTGTACATACTAGTTAGTAAGAGACCTAGTGCGGCCGAAGCGTGGACAGGGCTTGGCATACACAATCTGGAAAAAAAGATAAACATTGAATAGTCATGAGATTTATGATTACTCTCAATAGGGCTGGTATCGGCAAGCATTTGCATTGTCGACAAAGCCCCGAAATCAAGAGACCGACGTCCCGACACTGTCGACAATAAGTTTCTTTAATGAAGCCAAGTGGATTGAAATTACAACTTGTGGCATACCGTTGAATTTGTCACCCTCCTTAATTGAAATCAATGTGCCAATGCTAAGATGGAATGTTATAAATAAAAATGTGATCAAACAACTTATGCGAAGACATGTAAAATATCAGGGTTAATTTCATTACTATGTTAAGTTTTCAAATTTTCCTCACGATTTATTTTATTTCATTTCATTTCATTCTATTTGATTTGATTTGATTTTTTTTCTGACGAGTTTGTCGACATATAAACAGGCTTGTCGACAATGAGCGAAATTGGTTTTGTCAACGACATTGTCTAAAAAAGGCTTGTCGATACCAGCCTTAACTCTCAAGCTCATGTGGTCTAGTAGAGCAGCGCAGGACTCGGAATGAGTAGATCGAGAGTTTGTACCCCACTACAGCCAACGGGTTATGTCCTGGGCAATACATTTAATCTCAGTTTCTCCGTCGACCCAAGAGATATTGGGGAACTGTTATGGGAAACATTACAATGTAAGGGTGGATAGGGTGTTTGCTAGGACGGCGACTCCTAGTTGAAGCGATATAATGGTGATGGTGACCTGATGGCAGCGTAATAATAGGCAGCAGCACTCTGAGAATTTGTTCACAAATTTAGTAGCACAATATAGAAAGGCTGATATTATTATTATTATTTCTCCGAGAAAGGCTAATGGTGTCAGTCGGTAAATGAATATTTAACATACATATATTTGTTAGCAACAAATCTTAAGGACAGTTGGTAGGTCTGAAAAAGAGTTAAAACTTTAAAAAAATCAAAGTATTTATGATTAGGACTGTAACCTGGGACCTCCTTATTACAATTACTACCCCTACAGCATATTTGGATTAGTTTTTTCATTCGCAGGGTTTTTGTGGCCAACGGTAATTGCTACATTGGTTTGCATGGAAGTGATTTTTTTACGAATGAATCAACTGTGCACAATTGGTCTAATTCCAGTGCTTATGGAACGCTTATTGTCTTGCGCTCAAGTAAAATGATGCAGTATATGCAGACCTTAAGGGCCCTGTCAACCCTTCATTTTAAGAAATGGTTTTTGCTCTGTAAATCAGCAAGGGATAATTGAATCCAAATAAAAGTATATATTTCTAGAAGTGAATTTGCATACTGAACATGTTGGTTGGGTCATTTTGGACCAAAAATGTGAAATTTTGGGCCAAAGATCCAAAAATCATGTTTTTAGCCCAAAAATTTACGGGGATAACTACAGTTTGCTTTGGTAAAATTTTGATCTGTTTTACTAGCTAGAAATTAGACAGCAATATCTAGGAATGCTTGTTTTTTTCAAATTTGTGATTTTTTTTCCCTTAAGTTTTTGAGATATTGTCAAAAATTGGTCCAAAAAATGTCAAAAATCCCACCGCTGCCACCATTTTTGGTGGCAATTTTGACCTATTTTAGGCAATAATTCAAAAAACAAGAAAAAAAAATCAAAAATTTGAGAAACGCGTTCCTAGATATTGCTTTCTAGATTCTTAAAAGTAAAATAGTTCAAAATTTCGCAAAAATAAAATTTAGTTAGTTTTCCCGTAAAATTACTTTACCATCATCTTCAGTATGCAAATCCACTTCAAGAAATACATACTTTTATTTGAATTAAATTATCCATTGCTGAGTTACAGAGCAAAACCATTTCTGAAAACGTAGGGTTAACAGGGCCCTTAATTCAAAGAAAGATACAATGGCTACTGTAACAGGCCTAGTTTTTGCCCTTACAGTCAATCTTCAAAATAAGCTCCCCATTTCGCGTTTTTTTTTACTCATTAACGCGTGTTGTCAAGTAGTACTCTGCGCCGTACACGACACACTGCAATTCACGCAGTTGCATGTGATAGGTTGTTTCCGCGATCAGTTGCATGTGATAGGTTGTTTCCGCGATAGCCATGCCAAGTTCTTGTCACTGGGGAAAATTGACCAGTCAAAACGATCGTCATGCGTCAGCTGTATCAGGTGATTTATTCTGAATTAGGCGTGCGCACGGACTGCGAAGAAGCACAATTGTTTGAATATTCTAGACACGATTTTCAGGGAGCTTATTTATAAGATAGACTTTACCTATCCACACTGAGTTTCGTCAACATTTCTGTGTCCTGTTTATCCAGTACTTTTGCAATGAGCAGCCTTTCCAAACCTCTCATAATGGCTTGGTAGACTTGCATATTGGTCGCTTCGTCACTCACTGTGCACATGAGAGAACAATTCTGAAAAGAAATAAAATGGAGAGCGCGTATGGTTTACAAGTCCTCGACTGTTAAAGGAACTTGGTCCGTTTCTTCAAAATTTAGTTTTCAATGTCATATGAAAGAAGACCACTTAAGAGATTTAAGTTTCAAATTTCAGCTGAATCGGTCAAACTGTTTTGATTTTATAGGCAATTTTGTACTTCAGAGCCGCCTATATGTTACTGTGTACAATTAATTATGGTTACCATAATTAGACACATTTTCATATATATCTCCAAAACTGAACATAACTGAGCCGTGAAATTTCATATGGGTTATAAAAAAATATGAGCAACATTTCGGTATCAAAATGTCATAAAGTTCGAAAAAAAGTTGATGCAATCGGACCATGCTCCTTTAATCATTGGGCATTGACAGTTGTGGGTTCGAATCCGGTGGGCGGCGTGTGTAGTGTTCTTGAGCAAGATACTTACCCTAATGTGCTCCTCTCCACCCTGGCAGGTGTCAAATGGGTACCGGCTTTCGTCAATGCTGGGAAGGTAACAGACTCGCAGGGAAGGAGGTGTGGGTGAAACCCTCACCGCAGATATAACAAATTGTGGAGTTTGGCCCAAATGCTTCGTAAGAGAGATGGGCACTCATTTTACAGGTCGTTCCCTTTACCTTTACCCTTAGGCCCAAAAAAATTAATTGTTGTGATGCCCTCAAGTGGGATTGTTGAAAAATTGAGTCGGTCGGTCAGAATTTTTTTTTTTTTTTTTTAAGCACCTAAGGTACCAAATTTGGGGGCATTTTCCACTATTTTCAAAATATTTTCTCAAAAAACACCCAATCTTAGCAAAATTGGGTGCTTTCCAGACCCTATTTTTAATTTTTTTTGAATAGGGTCGGTCGCCGAGGGCAACACAACTTTTTTTGGTCTTATGGTTTACAGGAACAGTACAGGTTGTGATTTCCAACTGCAGTAGCTACTGTAAACGGGAATATTTTCACGAGCAGAATATTTCGCAAAATCCGACAATCACGACCTTTTCGCGCGTGTAAAATTAGCATTTTAATGCTTCATTACATAGACCTGCACATAAAATAAATGTATTCGCGGGGTACTATATTCGCCGTTAGATGCTGATTCGCTAAATTCGCGAAAATTAAACCCTTGCGAAAATAATCCCGTTTACAGTATTCCATTTATACTCTATAAATCTTTAAGTATGCAACAAGAAATCAGACTCTGTTACGAGATCCATAGCATATCCCTTGTATTCTACAACATTGTGAACTGGTGCTTTTGTGTTGTGTAAGAGACTAGTAATAATTGATTAGGATTGAGTAAGACCAAATCACTGCGTAGTAATATTTTTTACATTTATTGTTCAAGATTTTGGTAATATTTTGGGCTAATTTTGTTCCTAACACATGGACAAACATTGACATACATTCATTTGAATATTCAGCAAGATTTGGTACGTTGTTATCATTCGAGAAATATGGACTAATTTACTTCCCCGTATGGTTATATTGGTTTATGTGCGTTAATCGGCTGCTTGTTGCATACTTCAAGGTTTACAGAGTATAGACATTATATCTTACACAGATGAGTGACAATATGGCATTCACATGATCCTATAAATCATGAATAATTTCTTTTTTAAAAAATGACCAAGAAATCCTGATCAACCTACAAAACTTTTAAAATTCAAGTACGGACAACCAAACAATTTCTTTTCTTTGGCCTTGCCAAGTCAACATTGAGTCTACACCAATTACCTGCAATGTAACCCTTGTGAAATCCATTCCTTTCAAATCTTCGGTGTAGTATTCTATCAGATAGAACGCTGTGGCGACCATCACTAGCGTGTGTCGTTGACTCGTAGTACTGCTACAACTGTAACAAAATATTGGTAAAATCTGTGATCTTAAAGATTGTCAACCAAATTTTCACCAAAATCAAACAATGGCTTCACAGCCGATTTCCTGAACCATATACAAATACACCACAGGCACTTTTTAATACGTTCCTATGCAGTTTATTTTTAAATGCTCGTTATAAACGTGTAACCATAAAGAACATTTTCAGGTTATACGTTTTTCAACAAATGTGCAACAGTGCATGTATGTACATATGTACTCTGTTTTTGAATGTGCAGAAGAAAGTATACAGTATGTTTAGCACGCCATATTTTCAAATATTTTCATATAGGCCTGAGATACCAGGCTTTGTATACCAGCCCTTGTAATGGCGTCTTCAGCCATGGACCTCAAATTGGAGGCAACGTTCGCGCTAGATCGCGTTTTCGCGTTTTTGACGCGGTTTTTATGAAAAAAACCCTTTGATTTGGAAAAAGCTGAAGTGTAAAGGGTCCAATTGGACGCAATAAAATTGACTGCAAAATGGTACATTCTGAAGTGGACTCCTTTAACATTTGTTAAATTATAATAAATACTTAGCAGGATGGTAAAAAAATCTTCTAAAACCCTTAAAATTCAAATTGGACCCCTTAAATTTGAAAACATAGGGGGTTAAAGGGTCCGTCGGACCCCTTGAAATTCCATCGGACCCCTTAAATTTGAAAATTGGGATGTTTAAAGGGTCCAGTGGACCCCTTAAATTATTTTCTAGCGCCAACGTTGATTGGAGGTATTCGGGTCCACTCGGTTCCCGGCAAAATCAACTCCCGAGTGCCAAGACTTTTTGGTTACGCGTCACAGACAACCTGCGCAAATAATACTTTACGCAAATGATATGCCAACCTGCACGCTAAGCGTGTGTGCATGTTTCAATATTCGCGCATTATGACAAGGTGCGATACTTCATCGGCAAGCTATCGGCAAAAACCCGAATACCCCCAATTTTGTCACCATGCCGGAATAAAAATGTCGGCGTGCCTTGTATCTCCCCTGTAAATCTATGTTAGATCTATATATGTAAAATATAAAATCCAAAAAAAAAATGGTGCAAATGATTCTCGAGATATGGCTGGCTAAAGGTTTTGTGCGCAAACATTTTTGACCACCAGTGTAATTCCAGGCCGCAAACAGCAAGAATATCTGCTGACGTTTCGGTTCACCTTTACATTGTGGACCTCCATTGGAAAGCTATTAACTTATTGAACACTTAAGGCTGGGGTGGACCTTCAAATGGCATAAACCATTTTTGCACTCTTAACTTTCAAACTAATTGCATTTATAAAAGTATACATTTTTAGAAGCAGATTTTTATCCTGAACATGATGATGATATCAGTTTTTGACCAAAAATGTCAATTTCAGCAAAAAATGCCAAAAACCATATTTTTTGCCCCAAAATTTCTGGAAAACTTAACTAAAATTTGCATTTGTGAAATGTTGAACTTTTTGCTTTTTGGAATCTAGAAATGTCTGGGAAGGGTTTACTCATTTTTTTAATTTAAAATAGGAAACAAATTCCCACTGCTGCCACCAAAAATGGCAATTTTTGACCTATTTTTGGCAATTTTTCAAAAAATAAGAAAAAAATCAAAAAAATTGTGAAAACCCTTCCTAGACATTTGTTTCTAAATTCCAAAAAGTAAAAAAGTTCAAAATTTCATGAATGCAAATTTTAGTTAGGCATTCCAGAAATTTTTGGGGCAAAAAATAAGTTTTTTGGCATTTTTTGCCAAGTCAACATTTTTGGTCAAAAACTGATCAGCAATATATTCAGGGTAAAAATCCACTACTAAAAATGTATACTTTTATATGGTTTATGCAATTAGTTTGAGAGTTAGAGTACAAAAACCGTTTAGGCTAGTTGAAGGTCTACCCCAGCCTTAGGCCAAAAAAAAATGTTTGGTTGCCCTCCACCGACCGACCCTATTTTCAGCCCGACCCAAAACTTCTTTTTATTGAAATTTTTTTTTTTTTCTAAAAAAAAAAGCAAAACCTAACCGAAATTTTTTGTCCAATCCCCCTTTAAACATCCTTAGATAAGGGTTTCGGTTTTAAAAAAATTATTTAAAAAACCGTTAACCCTTGTACTTACTGGGCAACAGGCTTGAGATTCTTCATGATATACTCCGCAACAACAGGAATGAAGAAATCGATATCATCTATTGCATCCGATTCAAAGAGATACAGCGCTCCGTATAGAGCTCCAATCTTGGTTGGTAGATGAGTGCTTCGGAATGTTACCTCTAATAACTTGGAGACCTTCTCTGCAATGTCACGGTCCTGTGTGAGAAAACACATATCCAAATAAACCATCAGGGTTGTCACCATGCCAGGCAGTCCAGGCGGAGCTACCCGGCACTAACAATCTCCACCCGGCACTTGGGGTCATTTTGAGCTTCTCCACGAAGCACAAAATTTCATGCCATCAGTGGAAAAAATCCTCTTTTATTTTACCACTTAGTCAAGAAATGCATTTAAGTGCACTGAATTGCATCATTTGAATGTTATTTGTTCAAAACCTATAAAATCTGAAGGGTGTCGACTCCCCCTGCATGGCACCACTTACCCGGCGCTTTGACAGGATTCAATTTGTTCCGCTTGGCACTAAAATATCCTGGTGACGACCCTGTAAACCATCAATATTGAGGCGAAAATATTCTAAGACAGCCAATTGTATTCCAGTGGTAACAAAAATATAAAGTGCTTTAATTTTTAGGAAAAGAGTTAATTGTTGTGTCATGACCCCAAATGGAATGTGTATGATGTCAGAAATATTAACATAGTGTTAACCATGTAAAAACTCACTCACTCCCTCACATGCCCACACACACACCCCCACTCACCCCTGCATGCATGCACTCACTGACTGACTCACTCACTCATTCACACACTCACTCGCCCATTTTTCTCACTCGCTCAGGTAAACACTCACAAACCCATGTACTCCCTGATATTCACCCCTTCACTAACTTATCCCCTCACTCACACACCCCCACACTCTGACATTAACTTACTCACTCACTCATTAACATACTCACTCACCCATTTACTCACTCACTCACTTACACATCCCACATTTACTCACTCACTCCCTCGATCCTTACCATTCCAAGTATAGCGGCTGCTTTGCATATTCCTGGTATGGCGTACTGTGTAATCAATTCATCCTCTACCGGGTGATTCTTGTGTACCTCTAACAGCGTGTC
>JXSR01S005811.1:44641-56486 GCA_000969725.1 Ophiothrix spiculata | reverse complement strand
TTTCTTTATAATTTACAAGCTTAATTGGCCTGTATCTCGAAACTTGCTTGGCCATCAACTTGTACCTTTTGATGTAACGCGTCACATATTGTAAGCACCAGCGTGTCCAGGATATTTTCCTGCGCGGGGCTTAGAGGGGTTTTCAGTATTTTCAGGGGGGCTTGAAGCCTAAAATCATCCAAAATTGGCTGATTTTGCATGATTTTTAACAAAGTATGTGAGGGGAGGCTTCAGCACCCAAAGCCCCCCTCCTGGACACGCTAGTGGTAAGCTATGACAGCATACGGTGACTATGCGCCTTATAAGAACCCTCCATTATTATTATTATTATTACTAGCGAATGCAAGTCAAGCATCAAGTGACGATGACAGACAATTACTGGTGGTAAATTCAATTTGAAATCTGCAGCTTTATGTAACTTATCGTTACCCCATACTTGTCATGAATGATAGTTGAAAAATGAATGATGCAATGTACTAAACATGAACTATGGACGTGAAAGTTTAAATTAAAATTGTCATTAAAGAAACAACGATATGTGTTCCTCTGTTTTATTTTTACCCCGAATAACCTTTTCTCATTTCCCGGACCGAATGTAAAATTTCCCAGACCAGTAATAATCTTCCTGGACCCAAAAATAGCTGTGGTTTCTGTCTGGTACAGTCCGGGGAAATTCAGGGTAAGGAGTTTCCCAGCAGGGACATAATCCATGTATTATTCAAAACACCTGAAAACTTTTATTTGCAAAAAGTGAATAGAATTGAATAATTACCAATTTGTAGCATATATTATACAACTATTGGTAGATTTCTTCAAAATATATGTTCACAACAAAAACCCAATTTTCTTATATTCTCGTTGAAATAATTTCTCCCATTATATCCATTACCATTTCCAATGTTCATAATTGAGGTATTTTGCCTGATAATAACAGCTTGTTCATGGGGAAACCCCTCATTAACAGATAGATTCACACCTCACAGGCAATTCTCTTTTGTCTACTTGAAAATATGTGATTAAGGGCTTAGCCAGGCATGCATGTAATTTGAAATGCGTGAAATAGCATGCTGTGTGAAACACATCGGTGTTCTGTATTTTATCAAAAACGTCAAATGTTAAGAGCTGAGGATAAGTTCTGAATGGTTTACCAGCAATTATTGTTGAAAGAGCAATGTGACAAGGAATAAAATATGGAACTCTTTGGGTGCAGGGATAGATAAAAGAGCCCATATAAGCCAATATGACCAAACAACCGGTACAGGCACATTCTTGTCATTTTCATCTTTAAAAAAATATGTAAAATACCATATGTTATGAAAATTGAAATTAATATGTCAGTGAACTGCACTCAACATCCATAAGTCAAGTTATGTTCTGTCACAGGTTGTCACATGGGGGCTGGAACCATGTGGGCTGTGTGGACTTTGGCTGCACCACTTTACAGCCAGAAAAAAGAAAAAAATTATGCATTTTATTGTAGTCAACTAGAAATTATAACCACAAAATACTGTACAAATTCGTTTTTAGTAACTATTGTCTTCTGAGACTTAGTTGTTTCTTTACTCATGTTATTTGTGGCAGCATCACTTTTATTTTCCTTCCGAAGTCCCTGGGTTGCCATGGAGTAAATGATAAAACTAAGAACAGATGAACACATTCAAAGAGGGGTAAGTATTTTTACACGTAGTGCATAAGTGATGCTTGCTGCTTTATAGCCTGTCTTGCTTACATTCACATGAATTTGATAGAAAATAAGAGTGTGCAGGTTATATAACAGTGTGCAGGTATCAAACATGATTTGATCCCAGGGTATGGTTAAAAGCCTTTCATGGAAATGCTCAGGGCAGTAAAGCTAATGATGCGACAAATACTATCAACAAATTATTAATCCTAGCGCTTCTTACCCAAGTGAAGGACAACAGCAAAGCAAGGTCTCTTGTGCTTTGGCATTTTTAAGATATGCGACCCGTCATTTCGAAAGGTGCCTTAATGGTCTTAAAATGAAAATTGATTTTTGGTCTCATCTGAAAGATTTTATTTTGTGCTTAAAATGACACCTTGCCTTTGGTTATTGGATGTTTAATTGCAAAGTTACATCCCAATTGGTAAAATTAGACTGATTTTTAAAACCTTTTTATCTTATTTTTTGGATGTTGGAAACTGATTAATATGATAGAATACACTTCAAAGGTAATGCTTCAGATGAAATTAGAAATTTCGACCTTGGACATGATTTTTGACTATGCTCAACATTAATGGCCCGTATCTCGTAATTTATTATGCCGATCTAAAGGTACCTTTAGATATGACGGGACACAAATTATGTTCTGTCACAGGTTGTCATGGAGTAAATGATAAAATTAAACAGATAAACACATTCAAAGATGGGTAAGTATTTTTACCCATAGTGCATAAGCGATGCTTGCTGCTTTATAGCCTGTCTTTCTTACATTCACATGAATTTGATAGAAAATAACAGCTAGTGTGCAAGTTATATAACAGTGTGCAGGTATCAAACATGATTTCATCCAAGGGTATGTTTAAAGCTTTCATGGAAATGCTCAGGGCAGTAAAGCTAATGATGCGACAAATAGTATCAACAAATTATTAATCCTAACACTTCTTTCCCAAGAGAAGGAAAAGACTGACAAGCAAAGCATGGTCTCTTGTGCTTTAGGATTTTAAAGATGTAAATCAAAAAGTGCAATATGATCATATGTTAAAAAAAGCATGCATGTAATCAAAAAAGGAGCCTGGCTATATAATGGACGTGGACACGCCACATGCCGAAATACACAGGGCAGTAAAGGCAATGAGGCGACAGACATTGTCTACAGATTATTAACTTATCACTTCTTACACTAGCTGACAAGGTCTCTTGTGCTTTTAATTTTTAGGATGTGCACCTAAGTGCAATAAATGCCCATATATAAAAGGTGTAAGTATGCATGAAAACAAAAACACACAACTGTGATGGATTTAATGGTTGTAACATGGACCAATGCAATGTTTACATGCTAAATTGACGTTTAGGGTATCAAAATGTGTGATTTACAAACAGATTATGCATCCTTGCAATAGAAATTCCTAATACTTATTTGTGTTTAGGGCTGTTAAGGGTATGGATTACATATTCTAATGAAATCAATGCGCAGAGTTGGACTGTCCATATATGAGTGCTACCCCAGGAATTTATACACTACTGATTTATGAGGGGAACTAAGATGTAATAAATGTTGTTTCTGCTTGAGTACTTCAAATTCCTAAATATTATTAAACCATACTTTTTTATACAAGATGTTCCAAAGCTTTTCAGTCAATAAAAATTACGTACCTCAGTGTAATCATAAATTCAGGTCACTCTTCCACACACTGCTGGTACATTACAAACTAAACTTATTAACCTAAATTGCATAACAAAATTCAATTTCTAATGAACTGAGCAGCACCCATCTGAGGAGTAAAGTAAACTAAGGATCACGTGTTGCCCCAAAGCGATGTATACTGGAACCAGAATGTATCATTTATCACGATAGTTTGAAAAAATGTGTTAACTGCGGAGAACGGAGCAAGCAAAGAAAAGGCCCGTTATCAAATAATACAGCGAGACTTTTTACACTGTAACAGTTTAGTTACGTGTGCTGATGAAATATGAGAGCTGTGTACAGGTGGCAAATTTGCCTTTAAGAGACAAATAGCCCTTGTTATTGTTTGAAATGCATGTGAAGTATGAAATAGGATGGGTCCTGAGGCAAACTGCAATGCCTGCAAAATTGATAAGTTTGAAGGTATAGGTTCATCTCAGGAAGGTTTCAATTTTACAGAATAGCTGGTTGAAGGTATAATTTTGTTTTGAAAAGCCTACAATTTTGCAGGATACTTGTTATTTTGGAAGAATAAACTTACAAGTCATGCTACTTTCTTCAATCACTATGGTTGAACCACCAGTAGAAGCATCATCCTTGGAATACAAGAAATGGCTACAACAAGAGCATTAATTTCCTTATGTGTTTGGTACAGTTAATAGTATGGAAATTAATAAGAATAACAAGCTACTACAGATAATGAACAAATACACTTAAAAGAAATTCACAAAATGACACTATTTGATACAAGACAACATTACAGTTATGTTGTCTGTACCTCGATAACATCGCAAATTCAGGTCACTCTTCCACAAACTGCTGGTACATTAAAAACGAAACTTATTAACCTAAATTGCATAACATAATTAAATTTCTAATGAACTGAGCAGCACCCATCTGAGAGGCAAAGTAAACTATATACCGATAAGGAAAACATCACGTGTTGCCCCAAAGCGATGTACACTGGAACCAGAATATATCATTTGATGGTTTGCAAAAAATGTGTTAACTGCTGAGAACAGAGCAAGCAAAGACCTGTTATCAAATAAAGCAGCGAGTCTTTTTACACTGTAACAGTTTAGTTATACGTGCTGATGAAATAGGAGAGCTGTGTACAGGTGGCAAATTTGTCTTTCAGGAGACAAATAGCCCTTGTTATTGTTTGGGATGCATGTTAAGTGTGAAATAGGATGGGTCCTGAGGCAAATTGCAGTGCCTGCAAAATTGACAAACTAGAAGGTGTAGGTTTATCTCAGGAAGGTTTTATTTTTACAGAATAGCTGGTTGAAGGTATAATGTCATTTGGAAAAGCTTTTGCAGGATACTTATTATTTTGGAAGAATAAATAGAAATTACAAGTCATGCTTTTTCTTCAATCATTATGGTTGAACCACCAAAAGAAGCAACATTCTTGGAATACAAGAAATGGCTATAACAAGAGCGTTTTCTTATGTGGTGTTTGGAACAGTTAATAGTATTGAAATTGAAAAAAAAACAACCAACAAGCTACTACAAATTATAAACAAATACACTTAAAAGAAATTCACAAAATGACACTATTTGATACAAGAAAACATTGCCATAAATATGTTATAGGTACCTTTATCAAATAATGCAGTGAGTCTTTTTACACTGAAGCAGTTTAGTTACGCGTGCTGATGAAATAGGAGAGCTCGGTACAGGGTGGCAAATTTGTCTTTCAGGAGACAAATAGCCCTTGTTATTGTTTGCGATGCACGTGAAGTATGAAATTGGATGGGTCCTGAGGCAAAATGCAATACCTGAAAAATTGACAAGTTTGAAGCTTTATTTTCATTTAGAAAAAAATGCAGTTTTACAGGATAGCTGTTACTTTGGAGGAATAAATTGAAATTACAAGGCATGTTATTTTCTTCAATCAGTATGGTTGAACCACCAAAAGAAGCAACATTCTTGAAATACAAGAAATTGTTGGTTCTTTCTTAGCTATAACAAGAGTGGTGTTTGATACAATTAATAGCATGGAATTTAAAAAAATAACAAGCTACTACAAATAATAAAAAACATCTTTAAAAGAAACTCACAAAATGACACTATTTGATACGAGAAAACATTGCCGTAAATATGTTGTATGTGCCTCGATGACATCAAAAATTCAGGTCACTCTTCCCCACACTGCTGATACATTACAAACAAAACTTATTAACCTAAATTGCATAACAAAATTAAATTTCTAATTAACTGAGCAGCACCCATCTGAGAGGCAAAGTAAACTATATACTTGTAAGGAAAAACATCACATGTTGCCCCAAAGCGATGTACACTGGAAACAGAATGTATCATTTGATGGTTTGCAAAAAATGTGTTAACTGCAGAGAACAGAGCAAGCGAAGACCTGTTATCAATTAATGCAGTGAGTCTTTTTACACTGTATCAGTTTAGTAACGCGTGCTGATGAAATAGGAGAGCTGTGTACAGGTGGCAAATTTGTCTTTCAGTAGACAAATAGCCCTTGTTATTGTTTGGGATGCATGTGAAGTATGAAATAGGATGGGTCCTGAGGCAAATTGCAATGCCTGCAAAATTCATAAGTTTGAAGGTATAATTTCATTTGGAAAAGCCTGCCGTTTAACAGGAAAGTGGTTACTTTAGAGAAATAATCTGAAATTACAGGACATGTTACTTTTTCTATCTATACGTTGAACCACCAAAAGAAGTGGCATTAGTGCAATTTTCTCAAATTAACCAAATACGTAACCCCATTCATATTTGAAGCAAAGAGACTCTTAAAAATGGGTCAAATTTTTAAACTTGGATAAAAATTTGAACTTTTAATTTAAATATCCTTGAAGGTGAGTAGGGCTTTTTTCCCATCATTTTAGTACACTGTTCTCAGGATAACAAAGATATGTTTTGGCTTCAAAGTTGTGTTGATTACATGTTTTCTTTGGAATCAACAAGAATTGCTTTTTTTTTTCAAGATAAACAGTTTCAAGAGATGATAATTACAAAACAATAAAGTTAAACATCCATTCTGGCATCTAAAAATTTTATTTGACAAAATGAAGAATTATAATCCCTTTCCCACTTTGATCTATATCAAAAACATTTAGTTGTTATTCTACTAAAATAATTAATTGTTCCATCTGCGGCATATTTACCTGAAAATGTTCCCCCTTTTAATACTGCAAATGTTGAAGAAACAAATTTGAAAAAGAAAGTAAATTTTTTTGTTAGATTATTGTTACACAATTTCAAAGAGAGAATAGCTTTTCCAGAGTTTTATTATGCTCCCAATTTTGGTTGCCTCTATTGCAAGTTGTATTTTCTTTGTCAACACTGATGACACTGATGGATAGCAGTCATCAACAGTGCCATTCTTGTCAAATAAACTTTCTTCCGATATTCTTTTAGTATTTCTTTCAAATAAGCCGCCTGTTTTACCCATCATGTATGTGAACTGGTTATAGATTGGTATATGTGACTTAACACAAAGATTTGCATCATATGGGGGAGGATGGAGGAAGTTCCCATCAATGGTTTTACAGGAATAACCTGAAAATATCAACAAAATATGTGAAATGGTACCTCTGTAATTACCATTGAAAATTTAAAGCTTTTAAGTATGGCTTGCAAGGGACAGGCCCATATTTGCCATAGATAGAGAGGGGTGGGGAACCAAATCAAAGTTAAAGACCTTAAAAAATTGTTCTCAAATTGTCTGTTTTTGGTTCCAATTACCACACAGAAATTAATCATTTTTTGAATTAGGTGCCTATTATAGGCCCATACAGAGTTCTTATGAGCTACCAAATATTTGGTGCACTAGTCACCATTATTGAATTAATTGATATATAAGATGCAATTGTATTTTCTTATAATAAAGGCTTGGTGATGAAAACTCAATGCTACACACTTTTTAATATTTTTATTTCTTTTCATAACTAAGCCTCTTTTATTAATTAGAAATAGCATTGGAATTAATGTACAAATTGATGGCACCAATTATTTTGTAGCTTAAAAAATAGAGAGCGGCCAAACAAAAGCAATAAATGTGACAACATGTGATTCATAGCAATGCCTTCTTTTGACCAAGTACTCCCCTATCATTTACTCTGGAGACTAGGGGATTCCAGGTGAAGTTCCCTGTGAGAGTAATGTAAGGTTGTGTCCCTGTACAGTAGGCATACACCTCCGCTCTGAGTCAATTACATTTGATATTTGAGAGTACAATTTAATCTGAAGTTTGACCTGCAGAATAAACTGAACTCTTAAGTCTCAATCTATCCCTGAAGCCTGTTACAAACCTGTTGAAATATCCAACATCCACCTCAATTTTCCTTGAAAAAAGGAGACAATTAAATTTTTCATCCTGATAAATTTCATTATTGACAATGAAAGATCTTCAAATGAAAGATCTTCAAATATAACAATTGTATGCAATAAAATGCAAAGTGCAGCCATTCCAACCTGGACAAGTTGAAGTATTTTCAAGCAAACAGTTCACTTTATAAGACAATAAAATAGCATGATTTGCTTTTTGATGACCTGAAAGATGTGTAAAGGAACCCGTTGCTGAGTGCAAACCATTTGTCATTGTTAAAGGTACACACCTCTCTTCCCAATAATTAGGTTTGATATCTGGTGATACAATTAAAACTGAAATTTACTGCACTGAACTTTGAAATCGTAGCTTTCTCAGAATGAAAAATGAAAATGAACCATGTGGCAAACATTCTTAAGAGATTCTCACCAGATTTTAGTTCATCAGAAAATATTACACATTTTTGAACAATTTCATTCACAGTCTGATAAAATTTTACACGATGGTCATTTTACCCCTAAAACAATAGTTATCAGGTACTGTATCTCCTTTGTTATTTTATGTAGTATGAATCAACATTAAAAAATTACTATGAATAATTAATTCTTAGTTCTTCTAGAACAAATTGTTTTGCTCTTTTTTCACTGAAATGTATTTGTTTATTTTCTCTCAACATAGGAAAGTTTAAAAGTGAAAATATATTAGGTATACCTGAAATCAAAGGTGACATTGTATATTCTTAATTTCTAAATAAACAATCGATCATGTAAGTATAAACCTAAGACAAGTAAAGATTTCATGAGTTTATTTAATAAAGCTTTTAGGGCTGTAGATAGCTCTTTGAAAATTTAGCAAAACAATTCACAAATTTTCTTAGATTCTTTATTATTTCAAAAGCTCCAAAATTCTCTGATTACAATTCAACATAAATTCTACATTTAGAAAAAGTGGGATTTCGATTGAGGCTTTATTTGACAAATAATAATTATGTAATATGTTTCAAAAATATTCTTGATTTTAAAAAAAATCTTCTAAACACATTCAGGAAAATATCTGAAAATGAAGATGTTAAGAATAAAACAAAAACACAAATTAAAAGGACAGGTTTAAACAATTTATTCCACGAAATCTATATAAGTATAAGTCCTTTGAATTGTTTGAGATATCATTGCATAAATGCCAGACACATTCCGGCAGCTAGGCAGGCTAAGATTTAGTAGTGTAATAATGGTAAACAGGTTGGAATGCACCACTACTTGATTGAAATAAATTGGCTATTTTCCCCAACTACATTCCGCTGCTTGACGTGAATTGCTGACGGCAAAAATTTGAGAGCATTATTGTCCATACGAAGAACATGGTGCGCTGGTATTCATTTGCATTCCAATGCAAGTTGATAAATTTTCAGCACTAAAGATATTATTACTTACTATTCAATAAAACACTCATTCTCAGCAGCTTAATATAGTAAGCTTTTGTATTACTTAATGACACCACATAATAGCAGGGTGATGCAAATATTGCTTTTACAATAAAACAAAAAGATATAAAGCAGTGAAATTAATCTCATGACAAATTTATCACTTAATATTGCAGGATATCCTGATCTTATGTGGATTTTATCGTACCCCGTCGCAAACCAATCGCGACAGACATACTGTAACCCATTGGAAATAAGATCTAGTACCCGCAAGTATTTGTCTATATATGCTGAGCTCGGCTTACAGAAAGCTAATATTCAGTAGCCTCTAACAAGCCCTAGTGCACTACAGCAAAAGCAGATCTATTTCACATCACCTTATTTTACGTTTTGCAGTCTTCTTTTTTTCTCTCTTTTTTCATGCCATTGCTGTCTTTTTGTTTTTTCTTAGCTCATTCACCCATAATGAATTTGGATTGTAAAAGCCATGACTACTACCATTGAGCATGACGTAAAGAATACTGTCACATATTGTATAAATCAAGACTAGATAGTGAACTTTGCCTTATAGCATTTTGAAACAGGAAGTGCTACTTTTTACAAATGAAAAGCTTACCACTAGATTTACACTCACTGATGCTGTAAGTCCATTTTCACTCTGACCGTAGCAAACAAAAGAGAATGTCCTAGAGGAAATAATTATCCTACTGTCAAGAAAATCAATGCCTTGCCTTCTTTTCTCTCTAAACATCTACTGGCATTAACTATCTTATTCCACACAGTATTTGTCCACAAAACAATCCCCACCTCATGAGAATTATCTTAGCGTGGTCGGCAGGATTTTAGATTCCAAATCTGGCCAATCAATCACAAGACCATGTATTATTTTCTAACATATATGTGCCAGCTATTGGTTTATCCTATTTATTGACAAATTCACTTGGGTTATACTTGGACAAATCTGATTGCTTATATGGAAACTGTGCTATTGAACTTTTTTATCCCCTGGGGTGAGCACAAGGTACAGACGTATTCCATTGCTCAAACAATTCTACCGTAAGTCTCTTTTCATTCAGCAGTATAAAACTTCCATTTCTACCAGACATGATGCTGTTATTACGAGTTAAAAATAGCTACCAATAGTCTCATTTAGTGTGGATCATGTATCAGCAGACTTACACAAAATTTTGCAGCTATAAGATGTTTTTTGATTGAGTAGGAAAGCTTTCAGCCATTTTAGACTGCTTTTCATCTATCACTAATAATGCTCTTAACATAATGTTTCAAGAACATTTACCTGTAAAATCATTGGTTTAGATAAATAATTTAGTGTTAAAATGAAATTGAACAATTAAAGAAATATGATCAGATTAAAAAAAAAAAGTATTTTATTGGACTATTGTTTACGAAACAAGCTATGAAGTTCGAGATATTGGCTAGCATTTTATAGCATAAGAATAATTTTACAAACCATTGATACACTTAAAGCTAAATTCTTATACTTTTCAAATGTTGACATTGCTTGATATAAAAAATACTCCAATAGATCTAGAGTTTTTACAAATGATTCTGTAATGAAATCTATAACATTTATACCTATCATCAATGCCGATTTTGATAAAAGATATGAGAGACCAAATCAAAGAAAGTAATGACTTTTTTCTTTCAACCAATTGGATTTTTTCTTTCAATAGTAAAATTGAACCTTTGATTGGATGTGAACTCTGAAGGCATTTATTGTAGAACTCCCGGTTGAGTTAAATGTCATCTCTTCCAGGAATTATGGATGAGCAGACCTCTTCATTATCCAAATCTCCTTGACCTTTCCAGATTAAGACTGTTTTAGAGTGTGCATAAACGTCTTCATGAATTGATTATTTGGCTACCGATTGCTATTCACATCAAATGGAAGGAATAGGAGACATTTCATACATACAAAGATACAAGTTATGAAAAACTTAACTTGTAGTTGAATAATAAATTTATATGATTACACTGGTAAAATGTGCTTTGTTATCCACAACAATTAAAATCAAAAATTAAGACATATTGCAGCAATAAAATAAAATTTTAAGGGTTGAGAGCCAGAAGGCCATATCTGCAGGAAGGAAAAAAGAGACAAAAGGCCTATTTGCAAGTGCAACAAAGGTGCATATACGGCCTTATGGCTCTCAACCCTCGAATTAATAGTATATATGCAAATGCTTAATAAAGTATAGGGGCAACCCGATTATACAGAAATGCTGATAACACGTAATACTTTGTCAACTCCCAAAGAATATCTTTTACATTACAAAACTGAGTACAATTCTAGTACAACATTCCTAAGGTGCACATTTGGACTGTATTCTTGTACAATTTTAGTATAATTCTATTACAAAAAAATTGCACTAGAATTGTACTTAACGTACCAGGGAAATTGTTGTTAACGTTTCCAGGGAAAATTGTTGGATACCATGTTGTTCTGATAACATGTAGTAATGTTAATCCCTATTAGACAATCTACCAAATCTTGACCATAGTTAAAAGTGACCAAATGATCATATCAAAATAATGACCAGTTTGATTAAAAACGAGTGAAAACAGCAGCAGAATTCAGCACAGAAGATCCAAAAAACCTAGCTTCATATAACAAAATAGCTTCTAAGTACCTTTAAACAAATACACAATATTTTTCAATATAAAATTCATACAAATATTTTTAAACTTACCTGCAATTTCAAAGCCATCAGAAAGTGGGTCACAGACATGGAAGTG
>JXSR01S005811.1:6756-21574 GCA_000969725.1 Ophiothrix spiculata | reverse complement strand
AATATTAATTGCATACCAGCGTATGAGTATGATGGTAAAAATATACCATCCCAAATTGAAAGATTAATTGCTGCATTTAATGGAACAATCAATCTTTGGGATGGTATATTTTTCCATCACACAAATATAAGCAGTTAATATTTGTTTTATATAACTCATCTGTAAATTCTAGTCATTTGATAACACATTCAATCTACTGTACTTACCCATTACCCATGTGGCATAAAGCAATAGGTCCCTACTGTACACTGTAATATTGATATACTATCAAACAGATGAAAGTAATAGTAAAGACTATCAAACGGATGATAGTGATAGTAAAAATGACAAATGGTCTCGTGTTACAATCTTGCCAATCAAATGACTAGAATATGTGGATGAGTTATATAATAATTCATATTAAAATTACCAACAGCAGCATGCTCAACAGTGTACACTATTTGGAAAATGACATCCTAAACTTTGCAAGCATACAAAGCAGCTAAGATATTAAAGCAATACTATAAGATTTTAATCAAAATGGTTTATAGTAAAAACAGCATAAAATGGAGGAATTTGACTATCTAAAAGCGTTATCAAGTGTATTTTGTGAAAAAAAAAATGTTTTGCCATCAAAAATGGGTAAAAAGCACATGCATGATTTCGTATACTAATACATGTTGAATTAAATTCGGGATAATTCAACAAATGACCATAACAGAAAAAGTAAGCATCTTTGAGCCAAATCGTTTGGAGGGTATTCATATCTACCAAAAACAAACCCAATAAGCCAAAATCAGAAGTCATGGGTGACAGGGGGCGCTTCATTTTTAACACTTTATAGTATTGCTTTAAAATTAAAGCCAAAATATCACATGTAAATATATAGCATCATGCATTCTGACCCAGTGTTGATGCAACCTTATCAAGCCAATGAGGTTTGAATTACCATTAGACTTGCACCTGTCAACACAATTATGTCCACTTGGTAATCACTTAATAAATACATCAAAATGTACTATGAGATACGAATTGTTGATCAGAACTAACCGTACTGCAGATCTTTAAAAACACACACATCAAATACTACTATACGACAAGACTTTATATATTTAAAACAATAATAATTTAATTTAAAAAAAATATATTTATGTTCTTGTCACAAATATAATAATAATAATAAATTCACAACTATCAGTATGCTATATAAGTTCTCTAATATAAATGACTGAATAAAATAATCATTCCAAATTATAGTAAAAATGCAAGTAAAAACTCCTGCAATATGTGTTGAAAATTGCTCACATAGCTGACAGCTAACCTTAAAAGTTAGAAATCTCAGTATTATAGCTAACTTCCATTTTTTTAACTGCCTTTTTATGGATTTCTATCCAAATTTGATATTTCATCACCATTCCAGTCCATCACATTAAAAGATAGCACTTCAAAATTGAACGGGTGATTCACTGCCTGGAACCTCTGGTTCTGGTCATTGCTTTTGTTCTTCAACAATGACGACTGACCAGAACAGCTGCTCAATGGAGGTCAGCCTTCTGTTGAGTTTTGAAGTGGTCCCTTAGTGTATACATTAAGCTAAGATTTCTGTTGAGACTGTTTTTTCATGTCGACATGTCGCAATAGTTTGTTGTCGACGTCGAGATTCGACATAAAATTGATATCAAAAGAGTTATTTTTTGCGGGAAAAATGACATTATTTGGATAAGCTTAATGACATGTTTTAGACGTAGACTTACTTATAATATAGTCATGTGCTAGGTTTTTTTTTTGTTTGTTTTTTGCATACGACAATATGGATGAAGTAAAATTGATATTTTGTAACTTTTTTGTTGTGAAGCATCGTAATAACTTTAAAAACGGTTGTAAATGATGAGCAACTAATAAGTAATAAATCATTCATTAACACTTTAAAGCTCAACTGCTAATAAACCATCATAAATTGACAATTAAACGAAAGTTGTTATAACATTTTACTTGCTCAGTTTTGTCGACAAATGAGATTTCATGTCGACATGTCGAGATATGCTTTACGTCGAGACATGTCGACAGAAACCTTAGTATACATACTCTTGAGATACAAACTATCTGCAGGAGGGTTTAGTAGAAACTTTCGGATATGAACTATCTATAGTACAGGATTTTAGCAAACTACAACAAACTATCTTGAGGAGGATACGAGCCAAAATATTTGAGGTTCAATCACAGGTACATACTGATAACCAAGGAATCATCATCACATAATTTATGCCCCAATTTAGTGAAGCAAATATTCATTTATGCACAAACCAAAGCGATGCTAATAACCATTTCTTTGCGAAATGATAACATGTAAAAGGTAATGTTATGTAAACCTGAATTATTTGTTTTTGTTGATTAATTAATTATTGAAATCTTTGATTACCACAGAAAGGGAATTTTTTCTGAGGTAATGATACTTTGCAATCTAGTGTGATTTCCAATTCTATAAATAAGCAATTAATTGCATGAACTTATCAGGTGATCATGGGAATTTCCCAACATGGAACTAGATATGTTTACTTGATATAATATAATTGTGCTTGGGAAATTCCCCACATGTAAATTCTGTATACTATGCTATGCTAAATATGAGAATGACATAATGTGGGAATTTTTCTGAAAAAGACTGTGGTTCGGGCCTTGTGATATTTTGGGCAGAAGTGAAGTTAAGGGTTGTGGTGTGTGGATTGATTTTGTAGAATTGGAGTTATACTGATAAATGGAGACAAGATTGTATTTGGTGTTAAAGAGATATTGAAGATCTCTGTGGAGTTCATATTGGAGATATTGGAGAATTAATGTGGAGAACAAAGAACGGAGAATTAAAGAACAACCTTTCATTACTTTATGTCTGAGTGGATTATGAGAATTTTCAGAATTTATGTATTCTAGGCACATCATTTACAGGTGATGGTGCTTGGGAAATTCCCCACATGTAAATGCTGTATACTATACTATGCTATGCTAAATATGAGAATAAGGTGGGAATTTTTCTGAAAAAGACTGTGGTTCCAATCAGGTGAAAAAAATTAACATACACTTTTTGCTTCTTAATTTGAATTTGGGATCATCACCTAAATATTGAAAACCTATAGCAGATATAAATCTTGCACACTTTAAATTGCAAGCAAAAATGTGTCTAAGAAAACCTCAGAGAAAACGACACAACATTTAATTATACAAACAAAAATGTATAGCATGCGAGAGCCACTCATAGAAAATGACACAATGTGGTAGACTTATATTTTCCAGAAACACTATTTTGATCATATCTCTTAAAACACTCTTTTTAGTTGTCATAATTATCAAATAAAGAAAAATGCAGCATAGATGCTGTTTGACCCTTTACTATCAAAAATTAAACCACATAAGGGAGCTTCATATAATCAAAACTTACAATATGGCTTTAATTTTGATAGGATATTTCACATAACAAAATGACCTGTAAGTTTGGCAATCTCTGTTCTATCACAGATGACCCTTAGGCTTTCCTTCTTATATTTATGTTTATTGTGGAATCCTATTTGTTTTTCAACAACACAACTTGTTTTTGAGGCTTCAAGGAAATAAGCATCAATACAAATTCCTTGAATCTGCAAAAACAAAACAAGACAACATCCAAATCATAAATGACTGAAATATATACAAACTAAAAATAAAATTGTTTTCTGTTTTTTCTTACATTCAGTGATACTATAATGTATATAATAAATAAGTAAATATCAAAAACAACTTTAAAGAGGAAAAGATGTTGATGCATTCTGATACAAAATACGATAGTCGTTCCTTAAGGCAGCATAATAACTGAAAGAAAGGATTCTTTATTGATATTTGCAGACAAGTTTTATTCAGGCATTTCTGCTCAGCTGACGATTCAATACCATTATGAGCCCGAGGCAAAACTGATCTTCAGGTGAAAAAACGAAACAAATATAATCACAGTTGTTATGTCCATCCTCTGCTTGCACCAATATTCATCCATCCAATTAAACTGTTGCAATCATAGCTTATTTGTTTTCTGCTTTTGTCATGGTTCACAAGATATTTAATAAATTTGCCCTTCATTTCGATAAACTTTACATTTGTGAAAACAATAGCAATCATATAGACATTATAGAACTTTATCTGTTTTCAAACATGTGTGTCTTTGGTTGCGTAACAGTATTGCTTATATATGCCTTGCAAAATCTCCATTATGACAGTGGCTTTATTGACTATAAACAAATTGTCAAAACAACATGGAAATCATACACAATACAATCTTCCATTTGACATCTAATAATGTATCATTTGAATGAAGACTTAAATTGTAATACTAAACACAGATTTGTTGAAACTGGAAAGATTTTTAATTGAAAAGAGACTATAAAAGAAAACCTTTGTTGTCATAATTGTCATTTGAAGAAAAGGTAAGCAATTTTGACTCATAATCAAAACTCACAATATGGCTTTAATTCTGATAGGATATTTCACATCACAAAATGACCTGTAAGATTGGCAATATCTGTTCTATCACTGATGACCCTTAGGATTTCCTTCTTATTTATGTTAATTGTTGAATCCTATTTGTTTTTCAATAACAAAACTTGTTTTTGAGGCTTCAAGGAAATAAGCATCAATACAAATTCTTTGAATCTGCAAAAACAAAACATGACAACATCCAAATCATAAATGACTGAAATATATACAAACTCAGTGATACTATGATGTAAATAATAAATAAGTAAATATCAAAAACAATTTTAAGGAGGAAAAGATGTTGATGCATTCTGATACAAAATACGATAGTCGTTCCTTAAGGCAGTATAATAACTGAAAGAAAGGATTCTTTATTGATATTTGCAGACAAGTTTTATTGAGGCATTTCTGTTCAGCTGACAATTCAATACCATTATGAGCCCGAGGCAAAACTGATCTTCAGGTGAAAAAATGATACAAATATAATCACAGTTGTTATGTCCATCCTCTGCTTGCACCAATATTCATCAATCCAATTAAACTGTTGCAATCATAGCTTATTTGTTTTCTGCTTTTGTCATGGTTCACAGGACATTTAATAAATTTGCCCTTCATTTTGAAGAACTTCACATTTGTGAAAGCCATAAAAATCATATAGACAATATGGAATTTAAAACTACAAGACTTTATCTGTTTTCAAACATGTGTGTCTTTGGTTGTGTAACAGTATTTTTTTTTCTGGAGAGACAGAGTCATTTTAATTATCACTTAACTGATAATGAACAATAACATATTCCTAGTTTCCAGTGGAAAAATTAATACAAAGGGGGGGGAAACTTATGTGTTAACTTTATCATTTAAGTATTGTCTTAGCGACTTGTTGCAAAGTTGTTTTCAATGCCCTGCCTTTACCTGTTCCTTTCTGTTCCTATAGTTAAAGCAATACTATAAGATTTAGATCAAAAATGGTTTATAGCAAGAACAGCATAAAATGAAGGAAAGTGGTCTTCTAAAAGTGTTTTCAAGTGTATTTTGACCAAAAATTGTTTTGCCACTGAAAACAATGATAAATATTACATGCATGCTTTCCAATACTAATACATGTTGAATTAAATTCGGGATCCCGAATTTAATTCAACAAATAACCATAACAGAAAAAGTAAGCACATTTAAGCCAAATCATTTGGAGGGTATTAATATCTACCCTAAACAAACACAATAAGTTAAAAAAAATCAAAAGTCATGGTTGACAGGGGGCGCTTCACTGTTAACACTTTATAGTATTGCTTTAAACCAAGATTACAAATACAAATTTCACTGTACTTTTGTTTCCCCAGTTTATTTCTTAATGTTATGATGTCATGTGTGTGTGAGAACATTTCAAAGTACAATACCAGTATCTTTTATCTGAAACTCTTTTATATGGATAGCCGTTATCTATAGTTTCAAAAATAAATGTTTTTTGTCATTGCCAATTAGGATTATTTGATGCCTTTAAACAACACGTTTGTTATATTTTACCGTCAGTGGCAGTGCCAAGGAGAGACATTTGTCCCCGTCACAAGTCTTCTCCCCCATACCCCCTAATTCCAGGCACTGATGCAAATTTGACACTCAATTTTACAAACAGATTTACACACAATTCTCTTATTTGAGTTTGTCACTTCTCTGGCCGTTATTTGGTCCGCTCATGTCTGAAAAGAGTTTGCTATGTAAAACAGACTTTTTTGTAGTAACCGTTACATTCCTTTGATTAAGGGCATTTTCCACTCATTTACTATTTCTATATCTGCACAGATACAGACAATGGTATTTTATGTGCAAGTGCTAGGATCAAAAATCATTTTCCTATGAAGATAATTTTCCTATGACATATTATCTAACAAAGTATTTCTCCTTATAATTCAAGTAATGTCTGCCTTCCCAATTTCACCCAATTTGATCACCTATGGCATCTCACATCCCACTTACAATTGAGATAATGTCCCAATATGGTGTATACAACCACTATGTAGGACACATCAACAAAGTGACCAATTATGACCATGTCCAAATTCTCCATTTTGTATCACCAAGGGCTATTACCATAACAACCAAATAGCCCAGGATTCAAATCAAATCACATGTGAGAGAGGCACAATACAACTCAGCACAAATCAAATCACACTTGGGGCACCCTTTATAGCGTCCCAGACCTGCGCAAATTAACCTGTAATTTCTTCACTCTACGTGTGGTCATTTTGAGTCTGGCCGTATCCTGACCCTTTTACATGCTTGAGATAACTACCGGACATTTCCTAGATGCAATCAGAACGCAGTGCTCGGGGACTTGTAGCATTGAGACAGAATGCAATGAATACAGAAAAACGTTGATGATGAATATATGTAGAATAAAATCATTGTACTCTCAGACTATTTTTCCAACTGGCATTGCATTGCACCAGGTCACACTTTGTCAGTCTCCAGTCATTGACATTGCACACTATCGTTGCCATTGCCGTGTCCGCGAGTCAAAAAGAGATTTTAATAAAATCATGTAGGCGTGTTGTGCTCTGTAACTACTCAGCCCTTGTCCCAGGTTTGTATAGGGAGGCAGGTAGAGTAATCATAGCAAGCTTTGCAACATATCTATTACATATGTCTAAGGCCGGCTGAATCACAACAAAAACTTGAACCTCATCACGTTCATTATCATTCATTGTCATTAGAAATAATGTTGAATTTAATTTGTTTAAACAAAGACATTAAATTAAGTATACATTTCTGATACATGTATATGAATAAGTAATTTCAGCTATCCATGCTTAAAACACATACTTAGGAAACATGCTATATTTAAGCTCTGCCAAATGTTTGTAGAGAGTTTTATCTAATTGCACAAACAATATTTCAAACAGTTTTTGTGTGGGTGTAAACTCTCACTTAATAAAAAAGGCTAATTCTTTGTGCAAGGCATACATTAAACAATTAAGATTACTTTGATAATATGAATCTATCAAGGCCAATTATAAGTGAAAGTATACAATGGTATCTGAAAGATCCTGATAATCATCTATTTTAAAACACAAACAGGATCCATTTTCAAAGCAATTGATTAATCTACGTCAATCAGATTATAAAATTCTATTATCAACCAATTTTCAACTTTAATGGTAATTCATATCACAAAAAAATCAAAATTACCAACATCAGAATAGGCCCAGCATTGTAATAGTGTACTCTATTTGGAAAGTGACATCCTTAACTGCATACAAAGCAGCTAAGGTGTTAAAATTTATGACAAAGTATCACATGTAAGTATAGTCATCATGTATTCTGACCCAGTGTTGATGCAACCTTATTAAGCCAATGAGGTTTGAATTACCATTAGCCTTGCACCTGTCAACACAATTATGTCCACTTGGTAATCACTTAATAAATACATCAAAATGTACTATGAGATACAAATAGTTGTTCAGAAATAACCGTAGGCTACTGCAGATCTTAAAAACGTATTCACGTACTGTACGACAAGATTTTATATATTTAAAACAATAATATTTAATAAGGCAAAAAAAAAAGAACTCTGTCTCAGCTTACTTAAGGTTAAAACCCTAAGCGCTATGCAGGGTTTTTTTTAAGTTTAAGTTTCAAATGTCAGCTGAATCGGTCAAATAGTTTTGATTATAGGTAATTTTGTATTTCAGAGCCGCCTATACATTACTGCATAAAATAAATTATGGTTACCATAATAATACATATTTTCAAACATATCTCCAAAATTGAGCATAACACAGCTGTGAAATTTCACACAGGTTGTGAGAAAAATATGAACAATATTTTGGTACCAAAATCTCAACCATTAAACATAAAAGTTATCAATCTCAGCATTATAGCTAACTTCCATACTGGTCAAAATGACAACTGTAGGATTCCTTGCCTTTTTGGGGTTTCTATCCAAATTTGATATTTCATGACCATTCCAGTCCATCCAATTAAAAGATAGCACTTCAAAATTGAACGGGTGGTTCACTGCCTGGAACTGGTTCTGGTCATTACTAGTTCTTTAACATAGCAACTGACCAGAACAACTGCTCAAGGGATGTCAGCCTTCGGTTGAGTTTTGAAGTGGTCCCTAATGCAGCTGTCGCTTTGCAGCTTTGTCACTTTGTAGCTCCGGTCGTCTGCTTCGTTTCACACTTTTGTAGCTTAGCTTTTGTAGGCAAAATATTTCCGATATCGATTACATCAGCGACATTGTAGCTTTGCCGCTGAGACAACCGGAAGTGACAAATTTATGCCCATATTTGGCGTAGTGCAGCGACAAAGCTGCAAAGCGACATTAGTATGAAAGCTGCATTAGCTTATATTCTGAGATACAAACTATCTGCAGGAGGGTTTAGTAGAAACTTTCGGATATGAAGCATCTATAGTGCAGGATTTTAGCAACAAATTTAGTTACAAACTACCTTGAGGAGGATACGAGCAAAAACATTTAGGTTCAATCACAGGTACATACTGACGGTCCAGGAATCATCATTACATATTTTATGCCCCGATTTAGTGAAGCAAATATTCATTTATGCAAAAACCAAAGCGATGCTAATAACCATTTCTTTGCAAAATGATAACATGTAAAAGGTAATGTTATGTAAACCTGAATTATTTGTTTTTGTTGATTAATTAATTATTTAATTAAGGAAAATTAATTATTGAAATCTTTGATTGCCACAGAAAGGGAATTTTTTCTGAGGTAATGATACTTTGCAATCTAGTGTAATTTCCAATTCTATAAATAAGCAATTAATTGCATGAACCTATCAGGTGATCATGGGTATTTCCCAACATGGAAATAGATGTGTTTACTTGATATAATATAATTGTGCTTGGGAAATTCCCCACATGTAAATGCTGTATACTATGCTATGCTAAAAATGACATAATGTGGGAATTTTTCTGAAAAAGACTGTGTTTCGGGCCTTGTGATATTTTGGGCAGAAGTTGAGTGGAGGTTGTGGTGTGTGGATTGATTTTGTCGAATTGGAGTTATACTGATAAATAGAGACAAGATTGTGTTTGGAGTTAAAGAGATATTGAAGATCTCTGTGGAGTTCATATTGGAGATATTGGAGAATTAATGTGGAGAACAAAGAACGGAGAATTAAAGACAACCTTTCAATACTTTATGTCTGAGTGGATTATGAGAATTTTCTGAATTTATGTATTCTAGGCACATCATTTACAGGTAGGTGTTCCAATCAGGTGAAAAAATTAACATACACTTTTTGCTTCTTAATTTGAATTTGGGATCATCACCTAAATATTGAAAACCTAGAGCAGATATAAATCTTGCTCACTTTAAATTGCAAGCAAAAATATGTCTAAGAAAACTTCAGAGAAAACAACACAACATTTAATTTTACAAACAAAAATGTATAGTATGGGAGAACCACTCATAGAAAATGACACAATGTGGTAGACTTAAATTTTCCAGTAATTTTGATCATGTCTCTTGAAGGTTAGTATCAACCCATTATTTTTGGAACCATTTTTGCTTTGCATCTCAGCAAAGAAAAATTAAATCAATATAAAAGTATACATTTCTAGAAGCGCAGTGACATGTGGAACACTATGGTGATGTTGATTTTTGACAAAAGTTTAAAATTTTGGCTCTGGGCCAAAATATGTTTTTGGCACCACAATTTCTTGAAAGCCTAACTAAAATTTGCTTAAGTAAAATTTGGAACTAATTTAAAGTACTTTTTAGAATCTAGAAACAAATGTCCATGTTTCATTTTGTCAAACTTGAAAACGTTATTGTAAAAATAGAAAAAACACCCTTTTTAGTTATCATAATTATCAAATTACCATTTACTATCAAAAATTAAACCACATAAGGGAGCTTCATATAATCAAAACTTACGATATGGCTTTAATTCTGATACGATATTTCACATTACAAAATGACCTGTAAGATTGGCAATATCTGTTCTATCACTGATGACCCTTAGGCTTTCCTTCTTATTTATGTTTATTGTTGAATCCTATTTGTTTTTCAACAACACAACTTGTTTTTGAGGCTTAAGGAAATAAGCATCAATACAAATTCCTTGAACCTGCAAAAACAAAACTTGACAACATCCAAATCATAAATGACTGAAGTATACACAAACTAAAAATAAAATGGTTTTCCGTTTTTTCTTACACTCAGTGATACTATAATGTAAATAATAAATAAGTAAATATCAAAAACAACTTTAAGGAGGAAAAGATGTTGATGCATTCTGATACAAAATACGATAGTCGTTCCTTAAGGCAGTATAATAACTGAAAGAAAGGATTCTTTATTGATATTTGCAGACAAGTTTTATTGAGGCATTTCTGCTCAGCTGACGATTCAATACCATTATGAGCCTGAGGCAAATCTAATCTTCAGGTGAAAAAAACGATATAAATATAATCACAGTTGTTATGTCCGTCCTCTGCTTGCACCAATATTCATCCATCCAATTAAACTGTTGCAATCATAGCTTATTTGTTTTCTGCCTTTGTCATGGTTCACAAGATATTTAATAAATTTGCCCTTCATTTTGAAGAAATTCACATTTGTGAAAACCATAGCAATCATATAGACATTATAGAACTTAAAAACTACAAGATTTTACCTGTTTTCAAACATATGTGTCTTTGGTTGCGTAACAGTATTTTTTGGAGTTGCAGAATTATTTTAATCATCACTCAGCTGATAATGATCGATAATAAATTTTCTAGTTTCCAGTGGATAAATTAATTAAAAAGTGAAAAAACCTATGTTCATGACAGTGCATCTGGAAAAAAATAATGTTTTAACTCTGCCATTAAGTCTTTTCTTAGCAGTTTGTTGTGAAAAAGAGGAACGGATTGGTAAAAATTGCCTTTTTCTTTTGCCAAAAACAGGACCGTTCCTCTTAAATAGGAACAGTTGGCAAGTATGCTGTTCCCCTTCTGTTCCTAGAATTAAACCAAAATTAAAAATTTCACTGAACTTTTGTTTGCGAAGTTTATTCGATAATGTTATAATGTTATGTGTACATGAGAACATTTCAAAGTACAATACCAGTATATTTTATATGAAACTCTTTTATATGGATTACTGTTATCTATAATTTCAAAAATAAATGTGTTTTTGTCATTGCCAATTAAGATTATTTGATGCATTTAAACAACACGTTTTTTATATTTTACCGTCAGTAGCAGTGCCAAGGAGAGACATTTGTCCCCGTCACAAGTCTTCTCCCCAAGTCACTCCTAATTCCAGGCACTGAAATTGACACTCAATTTTACAAATGGATTTACACACAATTCTCTTTAAGTTTGTCACTTCTCCGGCCATTATTTAGTCTCATCTGAAAAGAGGTTTCTATTTAGAAAATACTTTTTTGAAGTAACTGTTTCATTCACTTTTTCTATATCTGCACAAGATACAGGCAGTGGTATTATTTGTGCATGAGCTAGGATCTGAAAATCATTTTCCTATGAAGATCTTTTTCCTATGACATATTATCTAACAGAATATTTCTCCTTATAGTTCAAGAAATGTCTGCCTTCCCCCATTTCACCCCAATTTGATCACTTATGGCATCTCACATCCCACTTAAGATAATGTCCCAATATGGTGTATACAACCGCTATGTAGGACACATCGACAAAGTGACCAATTATGACCATGTCCAAATTCTCCATTTTGTATCACCAAGGGCTATTACCATAACAACCAAATAGCCCAGGATTCAAATCAAATCACATGTGAGTGAGGCACAATACAACTCAGCACAAATCAAATCACACTTGGGGCACCCTTTATAGCATCCCAGACCTGCGCAAATTAACCTGTAATTTCTTCACTCTACGTGTGGTCATTTTGAGTCTGGCCGTATCCTGACCCTTTTACATGCTTGAGATAACTACCGGACATTTCCTAGATGCAATCAGAACGCAGTGCTCGGGGACTTGTAGCATTGAGACAGAATGCAATGAATACAGAAAAACGTTGATGATGAATATATAGAATAAAATCATTGTACTCTCAGACTATTTTTCCAACTGGCATTGCATTGCACCAGGTATGACAAAGTATCACATGTAAGTATAGTCATCATGTATTCTGACCCAGTGTTGATGCAACCTTATTAAGCCAATGAGGTTTGAATTACCATTAGTCTTGCACCTGTCAACACAATTATGTCCACTTGGTAATCACTTAATAAATACATCAAAATGTACTATGAGAATAGGGAGGCAGGTAGAGTAATCATAGCAAGCTTTGCAACATATCTATTACATGTGTCTAAGGCCGGCTGAATCACAACAAAAACTTTGGACTTCATCGCGTTCATTATCATTGTCATTAGAAATAATGTAGAATCTAATTTGTTAAAATAAAGACATTAAATTAAGTATACATTTCTGATGCATGTATATGCTTAAGTAATTTCGGCTATACATGCTTAAAACACATACTTAGGAAAAATGTTATATTTAAGCTCTGCCAAAGAGAGTTTTATCTAGACAATTGTACAAACAACATTTTATACAATTTTTAGTGTAATCTCTGACCTAATAAAAATTACTTTGATAATATGAAACTATCAAGGCCAATTATAAGTAAATGCCCATAAAGATATTTGAAAGATAATTTTAATTCATCTATTTTAAAACACAAATAGGTTCCATTTTTAAAGCAATTGATCAAATCTTCATCAATCAGATTAACAAATTCTATTTGAACCATTAACTGATCAACTTTAATGGCAATTCATATCATTAAAAAAATCAAAATTACCAACATCAGCGTGCTTAACAGAGTACTTTATTTGGAAAATGACTTCCTAAACTTTGTAAGCTTCAAAAAGCAGCTAAGGTAATAAATTACGGATAAATATCACATGTAAATATATAGCCATCATGCATTCTGACCCGGTGTTGATGCAACCTTATTAAGCCAATGAGGTTTGAATTACCATTAGCCTTGCACCTGTCAACACAATTATGTCCACTTGGCAATCACTTAATAAATACATCAAAATGTACTATGAGATACAAATAGTTGATCAGAAAGAACCGTAGGCTACTGCAGATCTTTAAAACAAACAAATCAAATACACGTACTGTACGACAAGATTCTATATATCTAAAACAATAATAATTTAATGGCAAATAAATACATTTATGTTCTCGTCAGAAATATAATAATAATAATAATAATAATATTAATAAATTCACAAATATAAGTACGCTATGTAAGTTTTCCAGTATAAATCACTATATGAAAATATATATCCAAATTAAAGTAAAAAATGCAAGTAAAAACTTCTGCAATCTGTGTTGAAAATAACTCATAGCTGACAGCTAACCAAATCAGTATTATAGCTAACTTCCATACTGGTCCAAATGCCACTGTAAGATTCCTTGCATTTTCATGAATTTCTATCCAAATTTGATATTTCATCACCTTTCCAGTCCATCCAATTAAAAGATAGCACTTCAAAATTGAACAGGTGATTCAATCACTGCCTTGAACATCTGGTTCTGGTCATTGCTATTGTTCTTTAACAATGACAACTGACCAGGACAACTGCTCAAGGGAGGTCAGCCTTTGGTTGAGTTTTGAAGTTGTTTCTTAGCATATACTCAGAGATACAAACTATTTGCAGGAGGGTTTAGTAGAAACTATATGAAGTATCTATAGTGCAGGATTTTAGCAAAAAAATTAGTTACAAACTACCTTGAGGAGGATACGTGCCAAAACGTTGCGGGTCAATCACAGATACATGCTGATGACTCAGGAATCATCATCACATATTTTATGCCCCGATTTAGTGAAGCAAATATTCATTTATGCAAAATTTAAAGCAAAGCTAATAACCATTTCTTTGCAAAATGATAACATGTAAAAGGTAAAAGAAACAGTATTATTCAATTCAGGCTACTATTTGGTACAGGGATTCTAATCAATTACAATACGCCAAATAAATGAGAAAATTGATGTGCAAAGTGCCAAATGCACTTTATCTCAGTGTATTTCTCATGCAGTTGTTTGTTTTTTGTTTTGAGGGAATTAAAACACCAATCAGTACTTATCAAAGCACCAAATTTGGCATGTGTGCCACTAGTTGAGAATCCCTGATTTAGTATGTTATAGAACATGTTAATATCAGTAAGCAGTTACACTTTGCAAAGAAAGTATTACAACGTCCAGCACAATTAGATTAAGCATGAAAGGACTCGCTTACTAGCTAAATAGGCTAGTAAAAATAAAAAAATAAGTCAAACAAATTGCAAAAGTAATGATATTTACAGGATAATATCAGACAAACATATACAACAA
>JXSR01S005809.1:57090-73126 GCA_000969725.1 Ophiothrix spiculata | reverse complement strand
AACTCACTGTATCTCCTTCTACAGCGTACCTTTGTTGATTTGTGATGAATCCACAGTTGATATTTAGTTTAGCATGTCACTCACAGCGCAGTGTTTACAGTAGTACGTTTATGCAGAACACATAAGTCGGTGCACTGTTAATAGCACGTGGGGCATTTAAGCGCATGCAAAGCCTAGTGCTCGGGAACATTTGAAAACGTTAAAGCAACAATCATTTAGATGAGTAGGCCTATCTGTTAAAGGAAGCTTATCTTTAACAGGGCTCCAAGATGTTTTTTAAATTCAGTTTTGAATGCAGGAGGAAGACCGGAGTACCCGGAGAAAAACCTGCGGAAGGGAGCATGGACTGAAAACCAAATGCACATAAAGCGCTGGGCGCGGGGCTCGAACCCGGGACTTCATTGGTGCAAGGCGAGGGAACTACCGCTGCGCCAACCCGCTCCCCCTAATGGATGCATCGTTGTTGATTCGGGATGAACAACTCTGTATAGTGTTTAAATACCTAATCTAGTAACTGTTTTATATGATTCTGATGAATTTAATAGGTTTCCAATCCCTAATGTTTTGTTTGGAAATAGGAAGTGTTGTACAAGTAATTAATATAGTAATAATGATTTGGCAATTACAATGTTTTAAGTAAATTTATACAAAAGTCAATTAAAAAATTGTCTTTTAAATGTTTTCATTCTGACAAATTTGGGTATATATAATAACACATTAGGTGCACTATCTCAGTCCAAATGTCTTAATGCTATATGAAAACCTAAAATGTTTCCAACAAAACAAACAAGATTGGGGTTTGAAATTAAAGTAGTGCCATAGTTTTAAACCTAAACACATCTTTGCCTACTTGTTGTATAGGCAAAACTCTGCAGTGTATACTCTATCAAAACCTACAATCCAATATAGCAGTCTTTGTTACAAGATCCATAGGATATCTCTTGTATTCTACAACTTAGTAAACTGATATTTTTGTATTGTGTAAGAGACTAGCAATAATTGATTAGGATTGATTAATTTATTTTGTGTTATTTTGAGGTAATTTTGTTGCTACAACATGGACAAACCTTGAACACAAGTTCATTTGAATATTCAGCAAAATTGGGTACGTTATCATATTCAAAAAATACAGACCAATTTATTTCTTTGTATGGTCATATTGGTTTGTGTGCGTTAATCGGATGTTTGGGTTGTATGCCAAGGTTTATAGAGTATAAACTATACCATTTAGATTCAAAGACATTTTTTTAAAAATTTGAAACATTTCAACCATTATCATAGCTAAGACTGTACAAGTGTGATATTTTTGTGGAAAATCATGTGTCCTTTTGCCATGTTAAATACACACACAAACTTATTATTTTTTCAAAGTAGATAATGCGTCATGTAAGTGCAAGAAAATCATATTTGCAATGGCTGCCATATGTTATAGGCCTATTTGTTTAATGTCTTATTGCTAGAATACAACAAAAAACCTTGATATTTCTCTTCCATATGTCAATGGCTCTTGAAATTGGTCTTCAGGAAACACAATCACCTGAAGAACCATTTCAAACCTGAAGAACCATTTAAAGAGCCACTGACCCAATATATAGTGTGCAATGCAAATTTATATAAAATGGTAGCTATTGCAGATACATCTTTCTTGCACTCGACGATTATAATCTGTCAAAGAGGATCAGTCATGTTGGAAAATAACAGGAAATGTGATATTAGGGAGATGAAGATGTTGTTGTGTATCATTATATCACCGATAACTATTAGGCCTAGAAAATAAAATGTCGTGTTGCTCTTAAGTTTAATTTTCAGTCTATTTTCTCCCTGAAATTTCCAGTTCCAATTCTATGAATAGAAAATTTCACTGCAGCCTATTCTATGTTATGTTCATCTAATGCTCTAGAGAAAAAAAAAACATCTAAAACACTGCCAATTTGGAACATTTTACCTGGTTATCTAGTGTACCTGGGTCTTGAGCACTAAAAATGCAACAAGATCCAAATTGTCATGGCGTGGTGAGTGTGTAATAAGCTCAACAATATCTGGAGCTAAAAATTATTATGGAACATCAAATAAAGTATACCAACAGCAATTAAGAAGAGACATTCACAGCTTACAGGACATAGAAAAAGTGAGAAGGGAAACCTGTAGGAGTACTATTGACTCGGAGCCAAACTCGAGGCAAACCACTGTTGTTTGAGGTGCCACTGGTGGACATTTATTTCATTTTTAACCAAAAATTTAAAAGAATTTTCTTCACAGAAATTTGAAAAAGCATTAAATATAACTGGAATGGGTTGCATAATCAAGTTTTGAATCCATTCTCAAACTTTTATTTCATTTTGGTGGAAATTGTTTTGATTTTGAGCTCATTTATTGGTATTTTTCATAAATTTAGATTTGTGCAAAAATGAGGGCGCTATACATATTTCAAATCATTGATTATATTTGATTATCGATTATGTTGTTTTTACTGTAAAGATTTTTGGCTAAAAATGATCAATATTTTTTTCTTGACGTCAGATGCTTCATTTGCATATCTAATTTTGGTAGTACACACCAGCATATCGCTTCCATATGCAAAAATGATTTTTTTAAGAATAGCGCCATCTATTTTATTTTGACACTTAGAAATAAAATGTCCTAATTTCTATTGGGTTCAAATAACAGTGAAACAATTACCAGGATGACCAGTCAAGACATGTATTGACCAACTCCATGATAATACCAAAGGGGACAGGGTACTCATTGTGCAAAGGCTTACAGGGATATACAGCCTCTGCTGCCTTTAAGACCATTTTTAATGCTGACTTAGTAGTTTCCCGAGACCCTAATAGCAGCATGTTTTATTCCTTTAAGATTTTATTTTATTTCTAGAGCATAATCTTATACTAATTTTCCATTTCAAAGCCAAAATTCAGTTCTTTAAGCCATATTATTTTGCACAAATAAGTTCTTTGAGCCCTATTTATTCTATGGAATTGGTCCTTTAAGTCCCTACTTTTGGTGCCTAACTGTTCTTTAAGCCCCATGTTTGGACATTCAGGCTGCATTGTATATGCCAAAATGAAAGTTGAGTACCCTCTTGCTAACATGTTTTAAAAACAAATGTTTTAAAAAACAAATTGAAATCAAACTTTTTATCAAATTATTAGTTGAATATTTGGACATATCTGTAAGAAATCTCTATCTATATCAAATCCTATTTGTATTTGGGCATTGTCTTGTGTTCTTTACGTTTCTTGTGCAGACTATGTCTTATGTAACCTGATTGTACAGGGGCATAATCACTTCAGGACTCTTTGGCCTTCTGATTATGTCCCCAATATCATTGTGTTTTTTTACTTATGTTGTTGTTATCTGTTCATGTTCATGATATTGAAATAAATTTAATCTGAAAAATCTGAATCTTGGTATGATGCAAGATTCCCAAATTTTTGGAGAAGATGGATGCAGTGTGCATGAGTGTAGATGGATGAGTGATTTTGTGATCGAGTGTTTGCATAGAATAGAATACATGTAATTTTTTCAGCAAAGCTAACAAGATATAAATCAAGAATAAACATGAAACATGGCGGCAAAGTTTTGTTCTGAAATGACAAAGTTATACCCTTGATTTTTCCAATTGCAGACCCAAAACTTAACAGCTAATTTTAGCTCATTTTATATCACTTTTTAGCTGTTTTTACTACACTTTTCAGCTTTTTTCTTGATTAGATCAGCCAAAATTAAGCTCTTTGGTGCAGAATTTAAAGGTTTTCAGCTCTTTTTGTTTTTGTTTTTTGAAGATCCTGTTTCAGGTCTTCAGTTGGGTCAGTCACTTTGAACAACACAACCAATTTTTGTAGGCCTAACTACAGTGCCCAAAGTCATTATCGACATTGTAATGGAGCGACCTAAATAAGCCACTGCAATGCTATTATGTATGGTATGTATGTCATCAACAACATGATTAGCTGTATACCTAAGGGTTAATAATTACAATTTTGAAATGCCCGTACAGAACTGAAATTTGATATTGCATTGCTGGGATGTGCATGGCACAGATGGGAATCTTAACCTACATTCTTTTTGGTTCAACTTTTCTGCAGTAATAAAGTTACAATTATTAAAGATGCAATCCACTATTTTGATATGATTAAAATAATTGAAGAGCACTTTCTTTCCCAAATCTCACAATGCCCAATAGCTGCTGATTTAAATAAGAATTCTCCATCAATTGGGCATGATTGAGGCATTTTCCAAAACTCACTAAGTCCAGCTTGTTTATGGTCATAAGTCATAACCTCATTTATCTAATTGATGTGTGCATTTAAGTTTTGATGCAAATTCTAGTCAACTGATTTTTAATTACCAATTTTATACTCAGAAACAATTAACAAATAATAATCTATGCAAATATATCATGTGGCAGCTATAAGGTTTTTTTATGGAAAACGCTCATTAAATGCGTGTGGAAAATTGCACTTCAGCCTGATTGTGTGATTTCAAGTGAAAACTTTGCAGCTTTTAATAGCTTACCGTGTTGTTCAGAAAATGACACACTTTCTTATTTTCTAGAGAATGCAAAACTTTCAAGAAAGGTTTCAGATTTTGTAGGAGTCAAGGATTCTTTTTAGTTAAAAATCTGAATAGGAATAAGAATATCATCAGAGTAGATCGTATATTACGCAGGTCTGTACTTTCAGCTTGGTGTGTGTATCTGTTTCTTCATATAGGGCCAAAACAAAAATATTGTTTGTTTGTCCATAACGGCCTCTGAAATGGTCGGCTTTTTTTGTTTGTTATTTTAAATAAATGTACATGAAAGTCACCTTAAAGAATTGAAGAAATGAACAAGAACTAAACTTAAATTAAGAGAACAATATACTGCTGATTCTTAAGAGGTCTTCTACGTTGGAAAATACAGTTCATGTCAATTCTTATCATATTTTTATGATTTGAAGACTTTCTTGATGAATTTTTATATCTTTTTGCATGAAAAATCCTCAAATAAGAGTTGGAAAAACCACTTTTTAAAGCACACGGTCGGGCCAAATTTTGACGGTCGGTCGGGCGAGGACAAACAAACAATTTTTTTTTTGGCCTAGGGAGCACCCATCCCCTTCCTGGATTTGAACTTTATATTCCATGGGGGAAATCCCAATAACAATTCCTGTTAGTATTAAGAAACAAAATTAACCCAAATTGTTTCACATCAATTACATATACTGAGAAAAGAAACATGCTGGGATTTCCCCTTAAATTGATTGACATTAAAACCTCATTGTTGTTACAATCATGTTAGTACCTGTAGGGGTTTTCAAACTTAACTATAGATGTAGGGACCTGGATATGCTTTTTTTTTAAAGATAGGCAACAAAGCCTTAAAAAATGATCCAAATGTATCATTCTAAGATGTAATAAATCTTATTTAATAAATTTCAACTTAGTTTCAATTTCTCCAATGCTATATCATGGTGGGTTTTTTTTTTAATTTTCTCTTAGGCGGCAAATTTGATGTATTTGAAAAATGTTGCGCTTCTCACTTTGTGATACCAATGGTTAATAGAAAAGTTAATTTAATTACAGTTATTCAAAAATAGAAACATTAATTATTTACAGTTATTCAAAAATCAAAGGGAACAGCTCGCTAATCCAATGGCTTGCTAAAGTTGCTAGTCTGAATTGTAAGTTATTCTTGCCAGTCTGAATTTAAAAAAAAATTATGTGCTAGTCCAAATTTAAAAAAAAAACCACCCCAGCTTGCTAGCTCCTAGCTCTAAGGTCTGATTTTTAAAAAGAGCTTGCCAGTCTGAATTTAGCTTAAATTACAAAAAAAAGGCTTGCTATTCTGAACAGAAGCAATTCTTTGCATGTTTCTATTACCTTATTTCAAAATTTGGACTAGCCAGCTGTTTTTAAAATTTGGACTAGCAAGCTGAATTCTAAATCCAGACTATTGAACCTTTTTTTAAATTTGGACTGGCTTTTGTTGATTCGAATAAGCGAGCTACTTGAATGATTTGGACTAGTGGCTGTTTTAACATTCAGACTGGGGAGCTTCGGACTAGTGAGTTCTTTTTCCACACCAATGAGTCTTTTTCAATGTAATATTTAGGTATTCAAACACACCACATAGTTGTTCATCACCAATCAACAACGATACATCCATGCATCTGCGTATGCATCGGATGTAGAGTTGTTGATTCGCGATGAACAACTCTGTGGTGTGTTTGAATACCTTTCAATCTTCATGAAAACGTATAAATTAAATTCTAAATGTGTTTTGAATTTAACAGCTAGGCCTACTCATCTTTTAAAAATATATAGCCTTCTACGGATTTAGCTTTTTGAAGCAAAGGTTTAAATTAGTGAATGTTTGCTGCTTTGACGTTATCTTATTTTTTCCAAGCACCGGGCTTTTGCACGTACTGTAAGTGCCAGACTCGCGATGATCAGTGCGCCCACTTTTGTGTACTGTGTAAACGCACTTCGAAGTTTCCCTGCTCCCCTCAAATGCTTTATGAGAGCTCAATTGATAGAGCATCTTGCATGATGGTATTTACATTTACATTTCAAGATAACTCCCCTAATTGCTCCCCTAAAGAACTTCAGCAGAGCTTTTGATAGAGCCCCTGCAAATTTCAAATGGAAGTCCCTGTATAATGTTGCAAACTTTTTTAAGCCACAATGATTCATCTAAGTAATAAGTAGTTTTAAAACATATTATTCTATAGTGAATGTAATGATGCAGGGAAGTTAATTGTCATTAAAAGGATTCCAATGTAATTTGATATATCCCTCTTCAAGTAAGAACTCATTACCTTCCTCCCCATAATTCTTTCCTCCGGCTCTGCACACTCAAGTAGCATTCAGTATTTTCTATTAATTAAGCACGTTTTTTCTACTGCTTGTCTTATGGCATTATCCTGTTTCATCTTGCCAATATTGCACAATCTGTATAATTTTTATGGATAAGTATATTTAAAAGTTACATTTTCCATCTTCTTGGTTTATCTCTTTAATTTTGTATTTTAATTATCTCAAAATGTTCTTTTAGCTGAAAATTCACCATGAATGCTATTTTACTGAATTAGCCAACTAATTAGTTGATGTCAAATCAATGTGTTGTCTGTTTTAGAGCATGTAAAATTAGTTGATGAAAAAACAAAGAAACCAAATTTGATTCAAAAGTTTGAACATTATTTAATTAAGAAAATTTAATTAAGATAACATAACTTGTTATTTCTATCTTCAAGAAATTCTTCAAAATATACAATGTTTATATGTGTGTCACATATTTTCCGACTAATTTATTAATTAAGTATGCCTATGATAAGCTTAATCAAATTTGTCATAACTAGTACTAGCACATGGCATAAAATCAGAATGTGCAACTAAAATTCAATTTGAGCTCATAAAGATGCTGTCATGAAATAATAATTTGTACTAAGTAGTAAATTCAGTTTTCAAACGCTCATTTGTCTTGACATTTTAATTTGTGTTGCTCTTTTAAATGGATTGCATGCAGAGGTGTATTCCAGGGGGGGGTCTTCGAACGAAATTTTTTGTACAGGAAAAACTGATCATTTCTATACATATTTTTGGCTCAAAAACCCACCCAATTTTAATGGAAAAGCACCCAATTTTACTCATATTGGGTGCTTTTTTTGCAAATGTTTCCAAAACACCCAATTGGGTGCTTTCATCTTAGATGAAAACCACCCCATTAATATTCTAAAATCCTGGAAAAATCACCCCAAAAGGCAGGCACATATACATATACCTTGTAAATATAAGTAACCCCCCCCCCCCCCCCCCCCGGATGTATTCAAGGAGTACACTCTTTTTGTATTGGTGTATTACCAGTGAGTCAAATATAAGGGTCAATTTTTACTTTTTCGTGGCAAAAATATATATGGTGCGACAAGTATTCGCCCTTTAAACATTTCCAATAGCTTCCAATGTATTTTCTAATAATAACGCGGGTTAGATGATGGAAAATCGATAACTACTCCATATATTGTGGATGATCCCTATTGATCATATAAAATATATATTTCTCCTCCTCAAATATGCGTTGTAATGTAAATTAGAATAGACATTGAATTATTAGCGGATGCTTGCTGAAAACATATGGCACAATATATGGTCACTCACAAAAAAGTAAAAATACGGCCTAAAATTTGATGCAGCGCAACATAAGGTGCATCATTAGTCCAGAAGTCATTAATATCGGTAATGCCTCTTTAATATAGTACCAAATTTGTGTAAATCTGAGTTTTGGTTCAAAAGTTGGCGTCAAAATACAACAACCAAGATCAGACCATGGCAATCATATTTTTTAAGTGAAATATGATTGAAACCAGAGATGTCCAGTTAAGTCTAAACAATGGTACAAAATTGGCTTTGCGCAAAAATTACTGTGCGCGAAAATATTGGCGTTTACAGTATATGGATACTATGAGCAATAAAGAAAACCCCAAAGAGGTTATTCATGTAAAATCTTGACTTAAGACATTCCACTCATTTCTTGCGATCTTTAAATCTCATTCACTGGTTCTGTTAACAATTTGTGCCTTTGTAGTATATAATTTATCCCCTGTACTATATTATTTGACATGGATTTTGTATTTCACAGAGGATTTTGTACTGTTTGTAAGTCGATATTGTACTTATTATTTATACTTTTCTAGAATTTGTAAAAATGAAATTGCACATTTAATCCAAGTTTAATAATTTTTTTCTGTCAACATGTTTAATAACAGTGTCTTTTGAAAACCATTCTAATGAAATGACCTCTGACCTTTTGGTTATAAGACAAGAGGGAAAGGTAGATAAGATCAGCGCCTAGCTTGTCTCCAGGCTGCCTTTCTGTTCATATAATGTTCTCATTTTCATGGTCGTGTTCTCGTCAAATACATCACTGTAGAGATTCATCTTGACAAGAAAATGAGGGGGTGTTATGAGCAGAGACTTACAGTTGATGATTGAGAAATCAACTTTTATTGAGTCTGTCTCATCATGTGAGTGCAAGAAAGTCGTATCTGCAATGGCTGCTCTAAGTTATTTTTATTTTATACTTTGTCACAAGAATGTAAAAAATCTCTCAAAAATTCCCTGTCTTATGTCAGTGGTTCTTGAAATGGTTCTTCAGGTGACAGTGTCACCTGAAGAACCATTTCAAGAACCACTGACCCAAGATTGGAGATTAGATAGTGTGCAATCCAAATTTATGACAAATGGCAGCTATTGCAGATACGACTTTCTTGTACTCACATGACGGTCTGTCTTGGGATAAAGTAATTGGATATGGGCTGACGTTACCTTTCGCATGAAAGACAACCCGCCATATGTGGAGATCTACATTTGAAATTAAATGTGAGAAATTGCTGTATGTGCAACGAGACTTCAAAAATGATACATCATTGCATGCTTTCTATTTATTTCCTCTCCGAATGTGTCCATAGATTCGCAGTATAGAGTGTGTATGACCAGCGATTTAGCTAGGATTTAAAAGTTTTTGAAAGTATGTGCTCATTCAAAACTTTCCGTAATGGTTTACAATGGTCCAAAATTGTCCTTTTTGGCCTGTTTTAAATGTCAGTTGCATTCTAGAAAAATGAATGGATGGGTATAAACATTGGCAGGGTTGTGTTGGGAGGAGAGGAACACATTTCTTCATGAATTTCCTAGGTGCATGCAATGCCTTACAAGAACGTTTTCAGCAATTCTAAGCAATATTTTTAAAATCAATGTTTTTCCTAGAAGAAAAAGAAAGATTCTGTAAATGGAATGGAATGGAAAAGTTTTTAAGTGATTTTCTGCTTTTCCCCATGTTTCCTTTTTAGCAGTATTCATGGAGTATTTATTGTTTCATTTTTTTCCAAAAAGACACCTGTTGCAATGAAAAGAGTTTACAACTCTAATGGATAACTGTAGCATATTTATGATATCAATACTTTAAATGTTTTATATTTTACTTAATAAATTTGCTTGTACACGATCTTTTCAATTTATTATCTATACTATGGTGAATCAAGTATTCTGAGCAGCAATTTTAGGTTTTAATTCCTGTTCCTGAGCATGCTTTGTCACATGTTGTAACACTGCCATCACAATTTTGACAGAGTACCATCAATTAAGTGCTTTGCTGTTGTTTCAAAATGTTGGCTTACACTATATATAGTTAGCTAACACATGGTGCATGAGATATTGACATGTAAAATTGGAAAAATCATCAGATTTTTCAGTTATTGATTTAACCACCACTTTTCTGTAAAAACCTACAAATTATCAATAATCAGCATCGCCAAGTTAAAGGGACATTGGACGAAATTTTGTTTGTAGATGATTTACACATCCTATGTTAGAAAATAACAGTCAATTACCAGATATTGGGAAATGTTTGATTAAAACTTTCAAAAAAGTCAAAAAATTGAATTTTATTTGATTTGATGATTTCAGGTATGAGGCTATTCTTTAAACGTATTTATTGATGCTATACAATGAGAAAGATTTGTTTGTAAAACATTCCTTTCATATCATAGATTGCATAAAAATCAAAAGAAATTAGGAATTTTCAGCAGATCTCCTGAAAAGGTTAATTCTAAAAATTAAACAATAGACGGCAGTATTTATCGTTGTCGACAATGATAATTAAAAATAAGAGAATATCTAAATATTTTGATATATAGGGTTTGAATTTGACAATGAAACTATGCATGCTGTCATTATCTAATACTTCAAATGATGCAAAAATCTCAAAATGTTCGGGGACAAGTTTGGGGATGATTCTGAACATGTCCAATGCCCCTTTAAAGGTGGATGTGCATTTCTTGATCCTGTTGTGATTATAACCTTACCTCTTTTCTATCAACATATGAAGATGACTAAACAGGAATGAATGCATGTCGAACATTTCTGTTGATTTTGATCTCTGTTTTAAAGAATAAAATGCTTTTCAAAGGGTAAATAGATGTAATTATTGAATCAGATTCATCAGAATTTGTAATTTATGTAATTCAGGGAAGCTCGTATGAAATAAGCTGGGATAATGATTGAAATACATCATAATTATCCATATGAAAAAAGATGAAAATAATAATGAAAGATAAACTGAAGAGCAAATATAATTGTGAATTTGTACCCCAAATATCATTTGAAATTTAGGATTAAGATACCTTAAATTGCAATTATGTCAGATAAGAAAAACCCTGTTTTGAAAAAAATGTTGATGGTACCAAGTGGTGAAATTTTGAGCCCTTTTGATGTTTCTTGGGGCTGCATCATCATCAGGCTTTTGACAAATTATTTCCTTAAGGACCTGAAGAATGCTTCGTCCTGATTTAGTTTTAATTTATGTTATGCAAATGGATATCTAGAGAAAATGGTTTATCAGTTATGGTGTGCAACACTAGATTACAATAAAATGCATCCTATACATAGGTTTTATCATGTATTTGTGTGCCTGATTGGTGTTTATGAATTTTCAATGACTCATAATTTATGTGCAGTCCTACAATGCAGCAAAACTGGAAAATTGGTGTGATGTTTGTTTAATGAAAATCTATACTAATGATATAATCTTATATTAATTATAAAAATGTTTATTGAATATAAATATTGATTAATTTAAAAAAATATACATTCTACATTTTGTTCACATTGTAATTATTAAAAAATTGCACCGATACCAAATGTGACGTTGGATAATAAACCACACTATTTTAAGGTAAATTTATTTTTATTTCCTCTCTTTTATGGTCAGATTTGTTTTTATTGAAGATATTTGTTCAATAAACTTGCTCTGTATTACAAATATTGAATGTTTTGAGTGCAATAAAACATTTTTAAATTTCCTCTAAATGGTTAAATGGAGTAAATATGTGCATGAAAAGTGAGATTTTAGTACCTAAAATAAAAATAAAACAATTATCCAAGGGGAAGCTTTTCTCCCTCCACTCGAAATAAGTATCTTATTGAGACTAATTTCCTAATTGTTTCTGTACCCAAGTGGCATCTCTGTAGTTTATTATTTTGTTTTGAAGGGATAGTGCAAATTCAGTCCATGTTAAAGCAAAATAAGAATTTAATATTGTTTTAATATTGGATGTAGTAAATTATTGTCACCCTCGGTCAAATCCAATATTTTCTTATTGGCGAGTATTGTTGAATGGGTGGCTAAATTGGATTGGCTGGTAATAGCATGCAATATAATATAAAACTATTGGAAGTGCAAAGCACGTACATTTTGTCATGTTAGTGCAAAAAAAGTTATATATGCAATGGCTGCCATAAATTTTCTATTTAATTAACACCTGACTACTAGATGCACAAAAATTCTTCAAAAATGTCTCTCTTGTATGTCATGTGGCTCCTGAAATGGTTCGGTGTCACTTGGAAAACTATTTCAAGAGCCACTGACCAAAGACCCCGGGGGTGGGGGGGGGGGCTGCTCAAATTTGGTTTGGGTAGGGACGTGCCTCTGGAAAATTTGGAAAGCCACCCATCCAAATACCAATTTTAAAGAAAAATTGACTCATCCATATACCAAATCTTCTACATTTTGAGCCAAATTTAATCAAAAATCTATTTTTTTCTGTCCAAATTTGCTCTATTTTTACAAAATTTCCGAAAATACCCCATTTTACGAAGAAAAAGGACCGATTGGAATACCAGAAAGCCTGATTTTGATACCCGAATTAGTGGCACGTCCCCACAACCCCTTTTGTACTAAGTAGCCCCCCCCCCCGGGCCAAAGACTGAGCATTGCATAGTGTGCAATTCAAATTTATGCAAATTGACAGCTATTGCAGATATAACTTTCTTGCACTCACAAGAAAATTTGTCACAAATTGAATAATTCTAAAGAGGTATGAAGACAATTTTTTTTATAATGAAATATGATATAAGAATATTCCTGTGATTATTTTTCTTTAATCATTATAGAAGTACAGTTGTAAGTATTTTATTGTTTGTTTTTTTCTTTAAAACTGGTAAACATAATTTTGATATATTCCTCTGTCCCCATCATCTTCAATATAATTTGTTTAACTTACTTATAATTTGTTTAATTTGTCTCAGTGCAAGAATTTTGAAATTAAAAAAGAGATCTCTTGAAAAAGGACTTTAGAAAAAAATAAATAATGGGGCTTACTGAATTTGTAAACTATTGGTCAAGTAGAACATATCAATATTTGTATAATGGTTCAAATAGATTATTGTGCGGAACTCAAAATGACTCAATCATTATTAATAATCAATTAAAGAAAATAATAAATGGATGTGACTTATTATGGATTTACACATTTGACCTATTGAAGATAAGTAATCAATGATATAAACATGTTGAATGCTCACCGTAGCTGTTATTGTAAGAAATTTACACTGGTAAAGCACTGAATGAATCTCATTGTACCCTGTTGTCAATGTTTTGATAAATGGAATACAAGCACAATGGCAGCATGGTCTAAGGTGAAGGATTCGATACGTCTTTGCTCCTATCATTTTTCACTATGATGTTTTTAATATGGAGAAATGATATTAGTGCTAGCCTGAATTTATGGACATTGTAAGTAGTAATAGCCTAATACTTAGGCTCTATGAGGTATATTACACATGAATCTTGATATAATTTCAATTTTAGTGTGTGCTACGTATTAAGTCATGATTTTATTTAAGCAAGACTATTTTACCATCAAATGGGATGCAGAAAATGTTTATTAAGCAGAATAAGGTATTTGAATATTCAAGAATTTTATCCATGGAAAAAATAGTTAGAAAAAAAATCACTACTTGAAAAAGAAGAAAGCACCCTATGCTACAGTATCATAAACAAAAACTAATTTAATATAATTAAAGCAATACTATAAGATTTTGATCAAAAATGGTTTATCTTAAAACAGCATAAAATTGAGGAATGTGACTACCTAAAAGCGTTTTCAAGTGTATTTAGTGAAAAAAAATTGTCCTGCCACCAAAAAAATGAACAAAAAGCACATGCATTGTTTTCCTATACTAATACATGTGGAATTAAATTCTGGATCCCAAATTGAATTCAACAGCTGGCCATAACAGAAAAAGTAAGCATCTTTGAGCCAAATCGTTTGGAGGGTATTCATATCTACCAAAACCAATACCAATAAGCTCGAAAAATCAAAAGTCATGGGTGACAGGGGACGATTCATTTTTAACACTTTATAGTATTGCTTTAAGTTATATTGCCTATGTCATTAGCCTTGTAGCAGTGTTGAAGCCTTGTCCTTGTTGTTAGCCAAAATGTAAGTTTTTGCACCATTAGTTAAGTACATTCCCAGTCTGGAGCATTGTGTCAGACATATTGCCTACATTTAAAATTGAGTGCTCCCCCACCCTCTGAAGTTAAGGCTACTAATAGTAGTTTACCTCTGTGCCTTAACATTTCACAAATTCTTGTATTAACACCTTAATTTTGACCAAATTGTCTTAGCCTCCTATTAGAATCAAAATAGAAATTAAGGTCATTCAAACCCAGTATCGTTCAGATAAATGAAATACTTTTGTCACCTAGTAAGTGCTAGTAGCCTAGGATATTGCCTACAGAAGCTAAGCAATATTTGCTGTGTCATCATGTTGGTATTGTGAATGTCTTTTAGACAAATGGAATACCATTATATTATATTGTGGAAGATGTAATAACCATTGCCTTTAGATGACCACACTTTATACATTATATCAGTGGAGTTCTATTGAATAGCTCCAAGACGCTAATGTCATCAGCTCCTACAATTACCAGACAAAGTTGGAAAAATTAACTTTTCAAATACTGAAATGATTAAAATGCTGATATTCCAAGTTTTAAATGATCTTTCACTTGTTGTAATTGTTCAATTCTTTTCAATCAATCATCAACATTTCTCTGAAAATATCTTTTGCATTTTGTTTCATATTGGATTGAAAGAAGTTTATTGGGCTCTATCGCCTTTAGTGTTCTGGCAACGTTGTCCGGGTTCTGTGGGAGCAAGTCACCTATGTCTTTGCTAAGGGAGCACTTATAATCTCAACCGGCGGTTGACCGCCTGAAACCGCCGATACTGGCCAGTTGCTATTGTTCTGAACAATGGCAACCGACTGGCAACCGGCCAGAACTGCCGGTTCCTGGCGGTCAGCTGCCGGTTGAGTTTTGAAGCCACCCCTAACACACTTAGTGAATGAAACAATTTACTTTGTTGATAATTTTTTTAATTTAATTATGTCTTTCAGATAAATGGAATACTTAACTTACATCACCTAGTAGGAGATAGTAACCTGGAATAGTGCCTATGAGAGGCAGTTTCACCAAATACGCCATGTCTGGTAGCAGCACAGTGGAAGAGGCTGAAATGCAGCCGCTCAACCCAGCTGGCCTGGAGAGCGGCACCGACGACACCGCATGCCTAGCTCAAAACGAAGAAAACGTCGTCGTCTCCTCAGCCCGCCCCCGCTCCCGGGTTGGCTTCCTTGGTGTGGGGGATGAGGAAGATGATGATGAGCATAGTGAAATGAGAGACAAGGTGAAAAGTGAATTTTATAAAATGAACGGTCGTGGTTTGGGTGGCTTACATGGACCAAGAATGAGCTTGCTTGGAAAGCCGCTCAATTATCGTCAATCCAGAAGAGATGCTAAATTTCGTAAAGTGCAAACAAGGATATACAATTTCTTGGAAAGACCGTCGGGATGGTTAGCGATTGGATATCACATATTAATGTAAGTAAATTTTGAATTTGTATTTCGATTAAACATAACCTCTAAAAACCTTGAAGTATGCAGCAAGCAGCCGATTAACGCACATAAACTAATATGACCATACAGAGAAGTAAACTAGTCTGTGTTTTTATAATCATAACAATGTACCCTATCTTGGCTTATATTATATTACAATACACTTATGTTTAAGGTTTGTCCATATGGTCATATTTTTTGAGGTAGGGCCCACACAGCAATATTCAAGCAGTCAATATACTACACACCATCTGTTAACAAACATTGCAATATTTCTGGGTCTGGCGAATTTTGTCGAGCACTCACGGCGGCGCC
>JXSR01S005809.1:31138-46749 GCA_000969725.1 Ophiothrix spiculata | reverse complement strand
TTTTTTTTTTTTTTTTTTTTGCATACTTGTTGCATAATCTGAACTTGCAATAAGTGCTTATATGGTCAAACTCAATTTTCAGAAAAAATAGTTGTTAGTGTATAATCAAGATAATAGATTTAAGAATATGATGTTAGTTTTAAGAATCTTTGATGAATTTTTCAAATCCAAAATTTGGTTGTGGATATATATAAATTTTTGTGTTCCTTCATACCACAATGGTATATGGGGAAAATAGGTCTGAGGCTCTATTTGCATTTCCCAGACATCAATTATTACATAACCTTATTATATATAACAATTAAATTCGAGCTCATCTAAGCCCGTTGTCATTAAGGTGAGATGCTAGAGTATCTACAGCTATATTTAGCGAGCCCATACTATTTGTGTGCTCAAACTCTAGTTTAGGATATTAAAAGTAGTTGTCATAGCAACCTGAGATGTAATTAACTGAAAATAAAAGCTTGAATGTGTCACATTATGTGGCTGTACTGTAGATGGGGTGTTCAATAAGTTTGTGGCATGAGGTAGAAGGAGGTAACCCGGGGGGAGGGGGGTACTTAGTACAAAAGTGATTTCAGGGATGTGCCGCAAACTTGGGTAGCAAAATGAGGCTGTCTGGTATGCCAATGGGTTCTTTTTCTTTGCAAAATGTGGTATTTTGATGGGTCTGTTTTTCAAAATTTTCTAAAATTTGCGCCAAAATGTTGCACATTTTTTTCTAAATTTCAAACAAAAATTAGGAAATTCGCGCCAAATTAGCGTAAATTTTCGGAGAAAATTCCAATTTTTGTATAAATTCGACTCAAAATTCAGGGAATTTGGAATATGGATGGGTCCCTTTTTCTTGAAAATTGGTATATACATGGGTAGTACTTCTAATTTCCCAGCGGCACACCCCTACCAAAACCAAACTTGAGTACCCCTCCCCCGGGAGGTAACTATACCCTTCTCATGTTATTCAAAGGTATTGCTTTGCATAACATGAGAAGGGTATAGCTTGTCTTTTTTTACTAAGATTTTGATCAGAAATGGTTTGATTAAAAACAGCCTAAAATGAAGGAATGTGCCTATCTAATAATGTTGTCAATTGAATTTTGTCAAAATCATTTTTGGAAAAAGTATACTTTAGGTCCCATCAAAAACTATACCCTAACCCTAACCCTAACCCTAAAACTAACCCTAACCCTAATCCTACACCCTAACCCTAACCCTAACCCTAAATTAAACCTAACCCTAACACTAACCCTAAACCCTAACCCTAAAATTATGGATGGGACCTAAAGTACACTTGGTCCTCATTTTTTGTTACAGAAAAATGGTTAACACGCACATGCATGCTTTCCTATTCTAATACACAGAGAATCAAATTCGAGATCCCAAATTTAATTCCACAAATGGCCATAACAGAAAAGGTAGGCATATTTAAGCCAAATTGTTCAGAGGGCATAAATATATACCAAAAATAAATTCAATCAGCTAAAAAATCAAACGTCATGGGTGACAGGGGGCGCTTTATTTTAACACTTTATAGCTTTGCTTTAATTGATGAATATATGGAATGTTTCAAGTAATTGTATGTGCTTTTGTTTCTATTTTACAGAAACTTAAAACTTGCAAGTAAGAGGTTTCTGAGAGTTTATCCCCCTGGCTTGAAAAGTAGAAGGGGGATTATGGCATAGTAGTGGATGTCTGTGTCGTCTGCGTCGTCGTTGTGAAAAGGGTTGACATTTGCCTCTAACTTCTGCGCACTTCAATGGATTTCAACCAAACTTGGGTCATGGGTGCAGCATGGGAACCTGCATTTGTGGGTGAGGTCAAAGGTCACATACTAAGGTCAAAGGTCATATGAGGTAAAGTTGAATAATAGGGTAATATTGTCAATTTGGTCTCATTTGACTGTCATTTGAAAAGCGTTACTTCAATTCAAATCAAACTTTGTAGCAATGATCAATGGGTGGGGGCTAGGGGTGAGGTGAAGGTTCTTGAGGTCAAAGGTCATATAGGGATCAAACCTTGGGGTCAAATTTTCAACTTTGTCCGATTTCTAAAGTTAAGGTGTCAAATTGTTCGTCTTGGACCAGCGATCAAAAGTGTCAATAGTGACCCCGACGTCAAACTTTTCCCTTGGGGTCAAAGGTAAAAAGAAAGGTCAAATTTTCAACTTTGTCCAATTTCAAAGGTTAAGGTTACAAAGAATTGTTCCATTATGATGGATGATGAAGTAGACGATCAACAAAGTAGGCGATTAATGAAGTAGGCGGTCAATGAAGTAGGCTGCCGTTAACACAGACTACTGGTTCGCGATACATCTTGTTTGGGATCGCGTCGGCCAGGGGATCGCGTGGTTCCGAGAACCAGTATTTTTTGTTTTGCCTTGAAAACTAAATAAACAACAAAGCCTAATATGCATTAACAAGTCTCACAGGTGATATACCTTACAAATTCAACAAGGACAAGGTGTCTAATTTGAGAAATATTACTAGCATGAAAAGAACTGGGCTGCAGATTTTAAATATACCAGGGAGGAAATGGATGGTAGGAGTACTTGGTATTATGATATTTATTTTCATAAATTTCAATGCTTATTCCTGAATTTTGGAAAGCTCTAAATGCAAGTTTCAAGCTTATGTAAAATAAAAATAAAAGTAGATATAATCAATCTAGTAGAACGACATAACATATTTATAAGATCTACATAGCTTATATCTTTCTACTCAGGCCATGAACTTATTGAACACCCTTTGTATGTAGATGATAATGTAAGTGCAGAGAATTTTGAACATATATATTAGTAAGAATCATTATTGGGTCAGTTACTGGGAGATGTTTAAAGTTATATGTTACAGTTCAAAGGTCCAAAAGGTAAAATATTTAGGGTTGCAATTTACTTCAAAACAATCCAGTTGTTCACAAGATTTAAATTGTATTATATACGTCTGTCTGTGGCTGAATAAGTAACAAAAGAGTACTTTTTTCCCTTTGGACATACAATTGAGAAACAGTATATGGCAGTCAAGTGTTGCCCAGTATATATATCTACTGAAGATAGCTTTTGAAAGGGACCAGATGAAATGGAAGCTGTGGTCAGTTGTCCCAATTCAATACTATCTACTGAAGATAGCGCTTGTCACTGTCCTGTGAATGTAATTCAATGCTGTCTGTTCAAGATATAATTATATCACTTGACCACGTCAGGAAAAGAAGGGAGAAAGTCTGGAACGATTAAGAGGGAAGGGGAAAATATTGGGAAGAAAATAGGGAAAAATAGGGCATTAGAAAAACAATCAAGTTTTAAGACCCCAAAGGGTCAGATTGATTATGCTACTGACTGTCTTTTATCATCAAACTTCTTGTAGATGCAGATCTTTTAATCACCAGTTTCCTTTGCCTGCATCCATAAAAAAAATTACTAATTGGCAAAAATACCATATTACAATAGTGTTCATTTTGTAGGTTTCATTTTAATTTTAGCACAATATTTTAAAGGATGTATTACAAAGGAAAAATTAAAGAGAAGCAGTTCATTGTACTTAGTGACAAAAGTGCAGACCATTATTATACAGTTTCATCACTACCATACAGGTAAACACAGCCTGTAGTACACGTAAGCATAGGTAACATTATCCCTTAAAGTATACACTAAACTGCACGTATTGACTAATAAAATGTCACATTGATGAAAATAATGAAATTTATGATTAAATGCATACAATATTCACTCATCAACTGTATTATTCTCATCCATTCATTCTTGTGCTGCATTTAGCTCGAGGCGCTTCATGCTACATATCGGCCAATGATCAAAATGCATTGAAAGCCGGCTGACTATATTTATCTATAATCACAAGAAGTTATGATGAAAGTGATGAAAAATGGCTTGATATCACAAGGTGATGATCATATCAAATAGAAAATAAGGATCAGCATGATAGAATTTCCATGATGCATGTTTGATCCGCTGCCAAAACCATCTGCTGTTTATTATAATAGGTAACGTACCTTGCTATAGTGGTTATGCTTGAAAACAAGCGCAGCTATTGAACTGAGGGTTGTCAGTGCAGTTAGCACATCCAAAGCATGCATGCAGTATATACAAGCTAGTGACGATGAAAAGCTAGTTGTTAGTGTATGTCAATCTCTACTATATATATATATCAACTACACTTGATTTCACTAAACATGTGCATTTATACCTTGTACGCTGAATCGGAAAGAGCGAAATGACACAATTTAAGAGAGGCGGTAGTAGTAGACGGAAAGGATCAGAAGAGGTAGCGTCGTACCCTACCGAAATGTCGGATTTTAAAGATGCCATGTCCGCACGTGGCGAAGGTGATGCTGACAATGATGCGGATGCTGTGCCAACTGGGGCTGTCCATGCCAGGCTTTTGGAACCTAGATTAAGCTTACTAGGAAAACCATTGCATTACCGACAGTTTTCACGTCGTAGTCAAAACATCAAATTACGCCGAGTGCAAACAAGGATTTATAATTTTTTAGAGCGTCCAAGTGGTTGGGCGGCTGCTTCATATCATACATTAATGTAAGTAATAGGTGTTTTCTGGTTATCAATTTGTAATGTAATGGTTACTATGAGACAGCATACCATTGGGCTGAGTTTATATTTCGATGGTAATATTTGAATTTGAAAGCATTTGGCATATACGGCTAACTTAATCAAGCATGGCAACGGTGTGCTTTAGATTGTGTAAAAAACAGACATGGTTTCAATAAGATATAAATAATGTGTAATTATAAAATTCAAAACAAAAATTGCCCATTTTGTTCTAGAATAGGACATGATGCGGTATATTCACCTGTTGATGTATGGTTGGTGAATATTTCAACCTTAACAACTTGCCTGACTTAATGTTTGGAAAATATAAGATATGAATAACTCATTGATGTGATATCAACAGGTTTTCGAGGGCACCTTCAAGACAAGAAATTGGTTACAATACAATAAAAACTGATTGCTTTAAAAACTTGACCAGTTTTAAATGATATTAGCTCTAGTTTATCTATCAGACATCATTACGTAAATGTAATTTTTGTGTGTATGTGTGACTGAAAGTTACTGTAATGGTTGATATGAAACAGTATTTGGATTGAGTATGTATTTCAATGATAATAGAATTTAAAAGCATTGGGCATATGACGCTAACTTGATCAAGCATGGCAACAATATCTTTTTGATCTTGTAAAAGAACAGAGACCTGGATTCAGCAAGATATGAATAATAGATGTGTCATATAATGGACTGACTTACCTAGGTAGAATTGGGCATTGTGGGTATCCACCTGTGGAGTTATGGTTGAATATATTAACCTTTTTGTCACTAGATAACAAGATGCCTGATAAACTCACACCTGAGTGCAAAATTTGCTGCATTTTTGTTCCACAAGATTTTAAGATTTTATTTTCATGTTGGGAAAAATATGAAATAACTAGTTGTGTCAAAAGGACTAGCCTAGATTCCACTTAGAATTAAAAACTTATGGAAATGCTCTAAATATAGCCTAAAAGTGTAGTAATATCCCAAAAAGTACAAAAATTTACACAGAAAAGGCCCAAATTGAGAGATAACTAATTTGCAATATATTATTCTTTGATGGTGGTGTGACTATCTTGTGTTTTCTGAATCCTAAATTTGTACCTCAGATCTGGATTTACCAGATAAAAAATCAAACAAAGTTCTTAGAGATAATTTAATACATATTAAAAGAGAAACAATTTCATCAAAAATAAATTGTTTACCCATCACATGTGTAGAAACAAAATCTTTTCAAATTTTGAAACTAGAAACACTGTTTTCACATCTTTTTTTTCGCCGACAACAAAATTAAAGCAGGTAAAGAATTGACATTTTCTCCAATATTCCTCAAAATCATGGAAAACTACTTGTAGGTTGTATCACTATAAACATGTTCTACCGATTCATGTAAAAAAATGTGTTGGTAAAAAATTAGTGGGAAGAATCTAGGCCAGTTCCTTTAATGTAATGTCTAATGAGTAATGAAGAAGAAATTGCATGACAGTAAGATGGGCAGTTTCCATTTTGGTCCCAATGTTTACAAAAGGCATCTCATAAAATTGAAAATCGGAGTACATTTGATCATTTTTTTCCAAAGAAAATTGGTCAGTTTTCGAGTTTCCACTGATCAAACCAAAGAACAGAACATTTTGTGGCTTTTCAGATTTCCTATCTGGTTGAAGTCAATTAAACATCTTGGAGAGGAGGGAAAATATGAGTGTATTTTCCAGTTCCACGACCAAAACTATTGTTATTTTTGCCCTCCAAGGTTAGCATCTTAAAATTAACTTTATTTTTTGACAAATAAAGGCAGAACCATAGTCAGCCTCCAAACAAAATTTTCCCTAACAAACATTTGGCCCAATGTATATGGAAATTCAATAACATGTGCAATCCTAGCGCGACATTTTATTTGGTCTCGACTCAGTGTTGAAGCTATTTTGTTCGGAGTCGCTCGTCATTTTGACGTCACAACCAAATGTTTGGTAGGGAAAATTTTGTTTGAAGGCCGACTTTGGTTTGGGCCTTACAGATAAGATGTACGCATTGATTTGTAATTAAACCAACCTACATGCAATATTTCCTGATTATATATATGTATAATGTGACTTTAAACAAAATGTATTTAGAATAAAAAATCTTGATGTGCTTAAATTGAGGGGCCATGAGATATTCAAGATTTTATACCTGCTTTGTTCTCAATCAAGCTACATGTATAAAACATGACAAACAGCTCACCTAAGGAATTACTGCTGAATCTTGTTAGCGTTAAATGATTCATGGTAGGCAAATCTTAGCCACAATAGGATTGACTCGATATAGTGAGATGGGATGTTGTAAACAAGGATTATACAGTGATACATATAGGAATAAGATTTTGACAATAATAGCTGTGCAATATCTTTTTGAGGTCATTGTGTGAATATTAAGGTGATTGTTTTGGACCGAGGAATTTTTCTGAGGGAGTGTAGCTCAAAAAAAAAAAAAAAATACAGAGGTCTAAAACAATCACCAACAAATTTTAAACTTGTTTGATTTGAGAAACATCGGGTGCATACAATATTATACAATTACAGAGAGTGTTGTGTATCCAAGAAATGAGCATCTTAAACTGATTTAGCTCATTTCACATGTATGTAGCTTAAGGAAATTATTACTCATCAATCAATTTTGTTAAAATCAAACATCTATTCGAGGAACAGAAAAAAAGTGAAGTAATTTATGAAATTCACTTTCTACTGTGGTGCTTTCAGTCAGCGCAGCTTTCAAAAAGAAAACAAAATCAATTAATTTCAAACTACTACCCTTTGTTGTAAAATAAATAAACATATAAATAAAAAAAATCTTCAAGTACTTTCAAACTACTACCATTCGTTGTAAAATAAGTAAACATTAAAATACAAGACTCTGATACAGTAGTTACAATAGTATCTTTAAAATATAACACTTGGTATCAAAATTACTTTGAAAATTAACAAATTCAGTGTTCCTACCAAGATTTTTGAGCTTGGACGAATTTTAACAAAGTTAAGCATGTGCTTGTGTTAAAATCTAGTACTAGTTGAGGCTAAAACTGGATAAATAAGCAAAAACAAATCATCTTTCTTACATATTTTCAGAAAACCTCTTGCACAATTTTCATGGCTCCTTCGCCAATGGCACGCTATATGGCCTTAGCAGGGACACATCCCATTTGACATCCCTAGGATGTGTATATTTGAGTATGAAATTTGGGAAAAATAACAACAAAAATCGTTATTCATTACAATTGTTTCTGATTGATGGCTTCACAAGATACTTGGTGAATTTTTGTAAACCACAATTAAGTGGTATTTTTTATCACCAATTGAAATTGTTCAACCTTTAACAATCTTTTCTCTCTAATGCAACCCATATTTGCTTATTGATTAAGGCATTGAGATCATGAAATTGGATTGACACAATTATTGAGAACTTCACAGAACTTGTCATAACTTTTGGCCCTTAGGTCCATATTTTGCAAAATAAAAAATTTGCAGATGAGATAATGTACAACAAACTGTGATAATTCTTTTTATTATCACAGCGCAAATGTCTCAGAAAACAAAAATAAAAGTTTGTATTTTTATTAACACACACTGTATGTCTAGAGCATGTTTTTACTTAAAAGTTACTGATATAAATATATATGTGATGACTCACCCCGAAAGGGGGGATTTTGCAACAGAACACTTGTGAAAGAAACTGGTGAAAATAGGCAGCAAAAAATAAAGAAAATAATAATAATTTACAGCAGATATTTCTGTTGTAAAATATGATCGTCTTGATCAATTTCAACATGTAAGGTGCCATTTTAAACCTTATTTTTTGCTCCCTGTTTTCACCAGTCTCTGTAAAAGTGTTCTGTCGCAAAGTCTCCCCTTTCGGGTTGAGCCATCACATTGTGTAGCAGACTATATCTCTTAAATCTGATTTTAGAAGTGCTTTTTAGAAGGACTCAAAGCTAAGCTGTTTCTTTATATGAAATTCTATTTGGTATTCTCATTTTTTTTTACAGTTACAACTTGTTTTTATCTTATATGTATATTATGATTTACACGTTCTGTTAACAATAAAAGCTTGCCTCAAAATTAGGTCAAAACTTATTCAAATTTTCAGTAAAATGTTATGGTAACATTTTGTTGTACTAGCAACTTTGCATTAGCAATGGAAAGAGTAAATATTCAGAGTTTCTAATATTACACGTTTTGTTTGTACATGTATATCTGATTGCAAATTATTGAGCTGATGTAAATGCAACGAGGGGCCATACGATTAGCGGATCAAGCAAGATATGAATTGTGAATACAAATAGTGTTGATTTTTGTCACCAAGATAACACGTGATTTGCATATAATAAGATGCAAGGTTCTGTCTAACAATTGCTCGATTAGAACAATTTTAGTGAAAGGCATTATATCTTGTAATTTAGCTAATTTGCAAAAGTTATGGGATTTTATAAATCTTGATTTTAACTACAAAATGGTTATAGCATCTTTTACTTTTGAAAAATGTTTTTCACAATCAAAAGGCATTAATAATTAGCCACATTGTTTAAATGTGGTTAAAACACAAACTTTGAATCCAGTAGTAATTTAGTTAAGGTGACCTTTAAATTTACAGGGTTGGTATTTTCCCATCCTCTTGATAATTGGATCATTTTCTAAAATCAAAATATTATCTTTCAATTTCTGTTTATTGAAACGCAATAAAACTCATATTTATGCAGAGTTAGGTTGAGGTGATAAAAATGTGGTTTTATAAAAATTGAATTTTGTAATAGAATTGGAAACAGTGAATTGTGAAATATCAATGAGATGCTAGATGCTGACCTGGATAGCATCGTGAAGGCAGACCAACTTGTAGAGCAGTCAGTAAATTTCATTTCAGTAAATTTATATCAAAAATAGTGATGTGATGACATGAACATGTTGGATTTTGCTATTTGATTAAGAAGTACACTGTTTCCTTGGGATCCTATTAATAGAGATTTTTGGTTAATTGATGTATTTAGTCAGGGAACTGTTTCTTTATGTACAAAATTGACCTGATAATTGTTACAATCCTCCTGATAAATGGGATATTTTCTAGCAAAATTTGATTAAAATTTACCTAAAAATCTGACAACAAAATTAATTTCATGCAAGTAAATTGCAAATACGGAACAAAAAACTAAAACCACAGTCCAAAATTCTGTTTAAAAGCTCTACAAAACTCTTAATCTAATCAAGAGGAGTATAAAATTCTTTCACTGTGTCCACTTTTTGTCACTTCCTGAATTTAGTGTATATTTGAGTGTTTTTTTACCCAGAAAAACAACTCACTTATGGCAATTTCTGTATTTTGCTTTAAACATTTTTGCTGCTCCTGAGGTGTCCCAATTTAGCGGCGTCAACTGTATTTCTAGATGTCAAATCTGACTGATTACATAATTTTAGGCATGATCAGATCAACAAAATTTATGTGCTGACTTAGATTTTTTTAAATTATTTCTAAATGTCAAATCAAAACAATTACAACATTTTGGACATGGTTTGATACTCTGTATGTTTTCAGCATAGATCAAATGTAGCTATATTTTAATTTGTGAATTTTAATTGAAATACGTTTCATCAAATTGTAATTTTATCAATAATCATCCTCATTTAATGTTTCGTGTTCAAAACCACAACAGGTAATAGAATGATAAGTCTAAATATCACATTTTATCCATAAAATATTTTCTGTACAGGTAAGTAACATACCAATGAGTTGCCTATATGGTGATTGGATGTGACAGTACAACCAGATAGATAGGGTTTAGTGGGTTAAATTGGATTAAAACACTTCCTCTGTATTGATATATGCTCTTGCACTTGTTTTGTTTTGATTCGTATGAGATTCGATTTATGAATTTTTACCATATTAACCATTTAAATGAAAAAAGAGGAATTTTTGTCTTATGAGTAAAATTAAATTTCATGCTTAACAGGTTTAACAAGCATGACAATCAATACATCTTTCCAATTTTTAATCAGTAAATCAAATATCTTTTTTAACCTGTTCAGTTCAAGCTACATGTATAAAATATGTGATGACTCACACCGAAAGGGGGACTTTGGTTCCGACATCAAAATTTTTGGCAACATGAGAAAGCTTAGAGTTTCACAAGTAATTTGGTACCTCAAACATTTCGATACAACAATCCGTTCCAAAGATATGGCTATTTTAGTAAGAGCGTGTTGATCACTTTTCAAAAATAGCAATTGGAGAAAATAGGCTTTCAAGTTTGGGTTTGTGAAAGCAATATTTTATTGATTACTATTCAACTATACACACAATCTCCTTAGCAATGGGTACTTAGGAGCACTCAATCATCATCAAATTTGACACAGACATTGTAAAGATACATATCTTTAATTCAGTTACAAAATTATGGCAAATTAGGCATATTTTTAATTAATATGGATGTTTTTTCTTCCGATCACAAAATTGTGAAAACGAGATTGACACGGTGTTAGAAAATTGTCAAAAAAGCATCTTTTTTAGCAATTTTATAGAAAACGGCTTGGTACGAAGATTGTTTAAGCTTTGAAGATTCATAATATCACAAAATCTCAAATTCACCCCCAAACGAAAATTTTACCACTTCTCAACTTCAAAGCCTGATATCTCAGTTTGCAGATCGTTGCAAAGTCCCCCTTTTCGGTGTGAGTCATCACATATAAGAAACAACTCTCCTAAGTAATCTTGTTATCGTTAAATCACAAGTGGCAGGCAGATCTTGGCAACAAAATAGGATTGACTCGATACAGTAAAATGGGATAGTTGTAAACAAGGATTACACACTAATGAATAGAATACATTGTAAATAGTTTGCTGAATTTGACAATGTTATTACACTTAAGTGATGTGATTTAAAGAAGCCATTTAACTGCATAAAATTATGATGGCTTTTGATTGTAAAAAAAAAAAGACAAGCCTATGGGGTGTTTCAATATTTTGTATTAAAAGATGCTAAAGATATGCTAGCATGTTAAGTTATAGATGATATTCATAATGGCTTGAAAGAGAAGTAAAGGGTTTTTGAAAAGGTCAGTTTCTTTATTCTTTTTTGTCAGCAATTGCTGTGATTAAGGCTTATGAGTTTTTCAAAGAAAATGGTGGATTATAACAGGTTTGATATCAAGTTCATATTCAAAGAAATTAGCAAAGAAGCATTAACAACATGTAGAATCGTAAGTGAATTTCTTACTAATTTGGATCAAATATAATGATGTGATGACTTCATCATGCTGTTATATTATTAATAAATTATTTCTAAATGTCAAATTAATCAGTTACATAATTTTGACACCTTGAATGCAGTGTGTGTCTTCAGCATGATCAGATATAGTTAAACAAGTTGATATTCATTTGTTGTTATCAATATTCATCATCTAATTTAGATCAAAAATAGGGATGAAATGACTTCAACATGCTGTTATATTCTTTTAAAAATATTTCTAAATGTCAAATATAATCAGTTACATAATTTTGACACCTTGGATGCAGTGTGTGTTTTCAGCATGATTAGATACAGTTGTATAACAAATTGAATTTCATTTGTTTTTATCAATATTTATCACCATATTTTCTATACATAATTTGATACTTCATGTGCAGGGTAGCAACAGATAACAGAATAATGAAGTCTACAAATTATGTTTCATCAAACGTACTAAATTCTGTACAGGATTTTAAAGTTCATATAAATGAGTTGCCTATGTATTAACTAACTAATATCCATAGCCATTTTTGTTGATCTTGAACATTTATAATAAAACAGACACATACCAAAAATCGATGAACATGATTTAAATAAAATACTTCTTTACTTTATTTGTAACCATAAATATATGCTTGGTCCTTGAGAAATGTCAACATATGGGACTCGGAACTTAAAATTCACTGTTGATTTACAATAAAAAAATTTAGCAAAGAATAAAAATACAAAATCACATTCCATAATAATTGTCAAGCCACCTGCGAGTTTTGCGACAAACTATTTGTTTTATTTGGCTTAATAGAACTATCAATGAAATCTGTTTGAAAATATCTAAAAGCTCATTTCATAATTCTCTCATCGTTTGCTTCAACTGTATATTTTTTTTTAATCTTGCACTTTATTGATATGTTACCTGTTATTGACTAAAATGTATTCAGTTTGTTAAAGATAATTATGGCCTTAGAATAAGAGTACAGCCACATTCAAATATTTAGACAAAATCGCTAGCAAATTTTGTCATACCAGCAATTTATTATATGGCAGTGGACAGAATCAATATTACCAATTTCTAATAAGTGACCCGTCATATCGAAAGGTACCTTAATACCGGCATAATGAAAATTGATTTTTTGGCCTCATCAGAAAGACTGTATTTTAAGCTTTAAAATGACACCTTGCTTTTAGTTATTGGATGTTAGATTGCAAAGTTACATCCAAATTGGTAAAAGGCATCGGGCTGAGATCAGAAAACTATAGTTCTGAGAAAATTGAGTTTAAATTTTCTGTACTGGTAAAACTTGAATGGAGAAAGGATTTTTATCTCGGTTTTTAAAACATTTGTCTTATGTTTTGGATGTTGGAACCTGATTAATATGATAGAATACACTTCAAAGGTAACATTTAAGATGAAATTTAGGAATTCGACCTTGGATGTGATTTTTGACTACGCTCAGCTTTAAAGGCCCGTATCTCGTAATTTACTTTGCCGGTATTAAGGTACCTTGCAATATGACGAGTCACATATTACACATTTTGTTTGTGTATCTGATTGGGAATTATTGACATGCATCAAACGTGGGGCCCTAAGGTTAGCAGATCAAGACAGATATGCCAAGATAAGAAGTGTGAATACAAATAGTCTAGAGATTTGTCAACATCATAACACAAGATTTGCATATAACAAGGTACATTCAGTGTTTTTCTACTGATCTTGTGGTATCATTTCGGTTTACAGAGCTTCCGGATAATAGCGGTGAGAGATGTTTTTCTATTGCAATGCAATGTCGATGAAATACCTGACGCTAACTTGCATCAAGAGAAAGGCATAGGTAACTTCTGAATACAATTTGAAAGTGCATTCAGTAAAATAAAAATAAAACATCAGTAGCCCTATAAACACAAACCATTTCTAAATTGTTAATCGTATGTGACGGGTGTTTTATTGCCACCTAATTATTGTTACATTAGACCTAGTAGTTAATACATGTAATACTAATTAGTTACAGTTACATGTTTAGGCAACTAAATGTCAGAGGTAGGCCTACTGCACGATGTTATTTGAACTAACAGCTAGAATTGCACTAAGTTGAATTATTTTCACCGATAAAAAGACATCCACGATTAAAAACATTCTCTAAATCAAATATTTAAGAATTAATACTTTCATGAACGGTGACCTTTAAAATTCACAGGTTGGTTGTTTTAGACTCTTCCTAATCAGATCATTTCCTGAAATCAAAATATTATCATTCACTTTATTTCTTTCAATCTCAGTAATATTCACAATTTTATCAAGTCAGATCAGGTGATGAATAATATTGTTTCTTTTAAAATGAAACTCTATAACATGACAAGAAACAAATGAGTGGTGCTCTTGCATAATGAGCGGAAAGTCGCGATTTTCAAAATTGAATTTCTGACATATTTTAATTCTCTATAATCTCAGCTTTTGAATGATATATAATATGTCATACTTTCCTTCTGCAGTCTTCATTCAGAGATCGAAATTTAAGGCAGTCCATTCAAAATCTGGCAGTAAAAAATTGTCGCAAATCGATTTCAAAGTTACTGATTACTATGGTGTATGATAGCAAAACGCATTCAATTACCCGTGAATAATTGCACTTCCCGGTATAATTGACATTTAAAATGTGAGGTTTACATTAACACTTATGCATTAATGAGTTTTATGTCAAAAAACGAAATTTGATCTTTTCACCACATATTTACTTTAGCAGCCATTTATTCAAAATCTTCAATTGCGACTTTCCGCTCAAATGAATTTTTGAATTTTCAATAAGATGCATGACCTGGATAGCATCAGGATGGCAGACCAACCTGTTGAGTAATTGAGAAATGACTCAATATCTTATTTATTTTGAGCAACAATAGTGATGTGATGACTTGAACATGGTTCTTTAATCATTTTGAAATATAAAATCAAATCAATTACATAATTTGGCCATGCATGTCTGATACTTTAAAACAAGCATAAATCAAATTTAGTTATATAACAACTTGAGCAAGTCTATTTTAAGTTATTTTTTTTTTAAATTACATCATTTTTCCAGCACAAGATTTGATGCTTTGTGGGCTGGATAATAAAAGATAACAGAATGATAAAGGCAACAAATTGTGTTTTATCCAACATCATATTTTCGGTACAGGATTTTAAAGTACACACAAATGAGTTGCCTATATGGTAATTGGATGTGACAGTACAACCAGATAGATTGGGTTTAGTGGGTTAAATTGGATTAAAATACATCCTGTATAATTGTACTGATATTCACTATTGTGAGCTTGATACGGGTTGTTTTGTTTTGTACACGATTCAATTTATTTTGTTTTATTTCGTATATGATTCCAATTTATGTATTTTTAACATAAATAACCATTTAAATGAAAAAGAGGAATTGTTATTAATAGTAAAATTGTATTTCATGCTTATCAGTATTTACAGTCATGACAGTCAATACATCATTTCAATTCCAATTTTTGCATCAGTAAATCAAATATATTTTTTATTTCATTATGATAGTTACATTTCACGCATTTGAATTGCCAAATTCTAAAATTAATATGGAAAATGTAACCACCATATGCAAATCACATAAAGTAAAACAACTCAATCTTTATTGCTTTTGTAAAATGATACATCTCTTTGATGAAAAATTAGATGGGCTATGAGGACAGGATTTGAGATATTTTTTCTAACCAAGAATATTCTAGAAACTATACGAGGGGGGTGCATAACCCCCCCCCCACACACACCTCGCGCGCAGCGCGAGGTGACTTGGTGTACATCTA
>JXSR01S005807.1:25473-47489 GCA_000969725.1 Ophiothrix spiculata | reverse complement strand
AACTTGGCACACATATCCAGAACAACATTAGAAACATTTACAGGGGTAGTGCCAAAAATAACAATTTGTTCCTTAGCAACGGTTGCTAAGCAACGCTTTGTTATTTTTGGCACTACCCTTGAAAATGATAAGCATAGTCTAAGGAATATTTGGGCCAAGTTTGGTGCTTTTACCACCTTCTGAACAATTGTTACACTATATTGCACGAATCATGTAGACTATAACACTAGTAGCGTAGGGAAAACGTCTTATAGCATTATAGCATTGCCCTAAAAAGAATTTTATATAATAAAATGAACATTTGCCAGATGTTTGTACAAAAATAAACCCATTCCTGCGAATGAAAATCTTGTTCTTAATAGATTAATTTCAGTGAACCAAAACAATGTGCGTTATTTGTACGTTTCGGCTTAATATACAGTGATGTGTAACGGAGCCCTTATCAACATTATCAAACATCACGTTGATCAAACTATAAACAAAAGATCAATATCATGCTCATGTGATTCATATCTCACTCCATTTGCACGCTTGTTTTTGTCACTCGGAAACATTTGAGTACTCGAGTTTGAGTCTAATTTTAACTCTGCGCACGAAATGTAATACTTTACCAACATTCATGGTGAAGACATGGAACGATCATTCTAGTATTTACCTAAAATTATAGTACAAAAACGTACGAACTGGTCTGGTGCTAAATGATACCATTTTAATTTAAATTACCCTTAAAGCGGTGTATTAGAAACATGGCTGGTTTAAGATGTACCCGCAAAGCGAACGAATAATGAACTAATAACGTTCACTGGTTTGGTCATTGAAATACATGTATATCGATAACAACCATTGTACGTTATTAGTACGTTATTCGCACGGTACGGTGATGTGTGACACAGCCTTTATATTGCTAAATGAATCATACTCCAAATATGAAGACTTAAACGCAATAAGTACATAAGTCCATTTTTTACAGTCTTGAGTTACAGCTCTTTGAAAATTTTAAAATATTGTAAACATATTTGAAAAAGATATTTTATTCAAATTGTCCATGATTGTTAGAAATGTGACTGCAAATGTTAGGTTAAGAAAAAGAAAATGATTTTGGTAATTGATTATGAAAACAATCGTTATCGATGTTGAACTTTTTTGCGCTCAAATCAGTACAATTTAGAGCGTTCAATGTCAAAAATTTGTCAAATTTTAGAATAGTTCTTAAAATAGGACTTCTATCAATTAATTCACTACTAAGCATCACAAATAAACACACTTTGCTGTATTTTGATGATCCTCCGATATCTTTGAACCAATGATTACTCAATATGGCGAAATATGGACTTAGATTAGGGTCATGGCAAAAATGGCCACACCCTGAAAAATGTGTTACGATATGTATTTTCGAAACAAACGTAACTGCACTATTGTATGATCCAAAACAATACAATAGCATCTAAATACATTTCGATCTTACCGCTGTGCTCAAAATGTACTAAAATTTACTTTTACTCAAAGCCTGATTTGCACTAGAAATGTAATACAATGACGCTATTGCTTGAAATATACTCTCGAAGTTTAATATTTTAGGGGTTCAATTCAAGTACACAACTGAGGTTAGAAATATAGTAAAATCCATTTGTATTAGAAATGTATTTGGTCTGTTTAAATTGCTTTAATATTCTTGCTTGAATACTAGTTTAGAAGTTGGCCATTTAGATTAATTCATTGATGTGCACTTTAATTAACGCTGTGTTAAATGTCTACTCTGTCTTTAAACTAAACCTACCGTTAAAAACGTTTTCAACACTGCAATATATAGATAGTGAACTCAGATTTGAGTCATGTATCTATGACACAAAGCCATGTCTGTCACATACGTTTCAATTTTATTATGTTAACGATTTATACAGCCTGCCGCCGCTGCAGTGGGCGTCGGCTCAATACGCCTCGCTGATTGGCTATTAAAATATACGCCAAGCTACATCCGGGAGCTTTTCGCAAAACGCTATGTAAAACCAACCTGCTATACGATTGGTTGAGGTTTGGCGTATTTTAGAAAAAGTAGACATAATCAACAGATCAAAAAACTTGTTTCATCCGATAGCATAGACTTCAAGCTTTAATGTGACCTAATTCGTGAAGCATTCGACAAACATGAGATGCAACATGACTGACTGTAAAGCTGACTTTCGTAAAAGTAAGTAAAACTTTGACTTTCTACATCAATATCTTGTCACGAATTCGACATTGTATTATGAAATATATATCATAATGTAGCTTATTTTGTCAAGATTACAATGATACCAACCTTTATGGGGTAAAACACAACTGTTTTTGAGAAAAATACGCCAAAGCTGGGACAGGATTTTCACGCTTTGCGATTCAGACCCGGTTTACATATGGCAGCTATTTATTATTACCTCTAAAATCCTCACTTAGAAACTCACAAAGGAGTAGCTGCCATATGTGGTATTTCCAAAAATGACTCTGAATGTTTCATTTGATACACAATTAGCCCTATTTTCAATGCCAAACAACAAGATCACTAGGCTTTTATTCAACATGAAAGGTTTTTATCACTTGTGGTAATTGATGATCAATAAAAGAATCAGATCAGATCAAAAATCTAATAATTGTCCACTTAAGGCTACAGTCCCTAAAAACGTCTCGCTCGGCTGAATGTCATGTTTACTGCAAGTTTTTATCTACTTACACCTATCAGAATATCACAATTTTTAGCGTACATATTAAATAGAGTCTTTAGTTTATACATAGAACTTTACTAGTGATTTCACGTCCATTATCAAGGTCAACATGACGCCTAAAGACTACTTTGAAAAAGAAGACCGTTTTTCGCCGAAACCTCATAATTTCGTGATGTTCGAACAATTCGTTTGGTTTCAAATTTTGACAGATTGTAGTCTTGGTACTTTTTATTGAATTACAAACGATAATTTATAAATATGCTGAGTTGATTTTGAATGATAATGTAACAAAGCCGGGTTGTTTTGCCCGAAAATCCGGACGTGAATTACGTCTCTGAGTTTGCCCTGTTTGAGCTGTGAATTGCCTGTTTTAAGTATCTACATTATCTACATTTTTTCTGATATACGCATTCGCATAAATTACTTACAAATTGAGCATTCCAATGAGGCAAAATTGCATTTTTTTTTATGTAAACAAAAGAAAAATACGGCATTCTAATGTTTATGTTTTAGATTTTAGTTCACCAACTCAACGCTGCCTTGATAGCTCAGCGGTATATCTCTCGCTTCGTAATGCATGATTAACCCCGCCATAATCCATGGTTTATCTTTTCATAATTGAAAAATAGTTAGGATTCACATTTTCTGAGCATATGGATTCCTCGTAGACTAACTGCATGAACGATCTTGAGTGCTTGTTTTATAAAAACTGCAGTCAATAAAGAGGTCACCTGCAGCGGCGTTGGATTGTTGAACAAGCACAAATGGAAGTATCGATTCGACTGACAAAAGGCTCACAAAAGTCCCAAAATCTACAGGTCCTCAACAAAATTGGACAAAATAATCATAAGGTTTTGTGGTTGAAGGCCCACTGCAATTATAAAACACATTTTTATTACGAGAAATGCAAACTTAACTTTGCTTTTTGAAGCCAAAAATGACAAACCTTTGTCGCTATATAGTTCCGAATATACCATGCCCACACACAAATAATTTACATTACATGATACTTTGATTCTTTTTCAAGATAAAGGTCTGTGTGCGTAGGACTCAAAATGTTGTTGGAGAAAGTCAAGACCACGCTTTAAAAAAATCTGCTCAGTTCAAACCTGTCCCAAATCTTAAAACTAAACACGCCATTGAAATTATACAAGATATGGCACATCATCATACCCAGTCAACCTTGAGTGTACATGATCATTATGACATAACGCATTGTTATTAAAATAAGGCTTTTTCTGCATGTCTGACCAGGCATGTGGTTTATCATGGGCGCGATAATTTATATGTAATTTCAATGGCGTGTTCAGTTTTTGGACAGTTTAGAACTGAGAAGATTTTTTAAAAGCGTGGTCTTGACTTTCTGAAACAGTTTCGAGTTCTACTCACATAGACTTTTTGTAATGTAAATTATTTTTGTGTGGGCTCAGTATATACACAATTATGTACAAACACAATTTGACCATTTTTAAGTCCCATTTTTTACTTGAAAAATACCACTTTAGAAGAAATTATCATGATAAACATCTATAATGGCCCTTTAACTATAAAACTGTATAATTAGTTTCTCCAATTTTGTGAAAGATGTATTAATTTGAGGATTATATTTGAGGCGCATTTCGGCGAAATTGATAGGTCCTGAACCATCATGGAAAAACAATCCAATGCATTCCCTAGTGACATTTGATGACCGCAGCACTTACTGACTGTACTTGACTGATTCACCAATTTACAATAATTTCATAGGCCTGCATGAAGTTACATGGAAACTACCAACAAGGAGTATGCAATTTGTCCTTGACCACATTAAATGGGATTTCTGTTTGGCAAGAGCTTAAGTCAACAGACCTTGCACATCTCATTATCCGAAAGTAGGTTGTCAGGGGCAACCAGCTGAAAGTGTCAACGGATTAAGCTCAGCCTAATCTGACCCACAGTTATAAAAGGTCAAACTAACCAAGGCAAAACTATAGAGTTTGCTGAGCAGGAAATAAAGATGAAATGTATGTGCTGTATGAAGATATATCTTTTTTGAAAAAGACGTGTTTACTTAAGATATGACTCCATTAGTTTTAATTCATAGTTATCTTCTAATAACTATTATAGAAGAAACATGATAAAGTACTCATATATCAAAAACAGCGGAATAGTTTCACTCTGTTTCCGTCGCAAACTGCTAGTGTGTTTTCGATATCAGTAAGAGCGATTCCCTGAGGGGCCGTTACCTCCTTTGTTACAATTCCAATGTATTTCCCATCAAATGTGTAGCAAAATATACCAGGTGTCTCCCCGTAGCACGCGACAAATATCAGCTTGTCTCCCTCGTGAATGCATACACCGGTAGGGTAAAAGTTCCCCTCTGCTACGTCTGCCGGTGCTGGAAACTGATACGGTTCGGAGTCGTAACTGGTTTTCTGTGTTTCTTCTTCTTCGATTTTGTCATGTAAGTAAACACTAGGTTGACGCTGCACACGCGGGTTGTCATCGGTGTTGAAGCCAGTAATAATCAAGTGATCTTCCGGTGTGACCGCAATGAAATCTGGGTAGATACAACGAATGTCGAATTTAGTTAACCATCTTCCATTTTCAGAGTATATACGAATACTAGAGATTTTACCATCCACGATACCAACGAAAAGTTGACGGTCCTTGTTCCTAGCTAACCCCCGTAGTTGTGGTAACACACCGATTTCCGTGCTACTGGTTTCAATTTTATCTTTCAAATAACCTTGGTCATCTATAATCTTTAAGAAATTCGATTCATCAGTAGCGTACCAGGAGTCATATCCAGCTGAAAGAACCGCTGAGGGTCGTAAGCTGCCTTTAGGTTTAGATTGTGAGTCATCATTTGAGGTTACTAATTCGTCAAATTGTGTGGATAAAATTTTCTTAACTATGCCATCATTCCCGATCATGATTAGATTATTGGAATCGGCGACCATTAGCTCGCCGTTGTTATTAAAGGCGATTCCTTTTGGGCTACTAATCTCGGCCAATTCAATAGTTTTGTATAGTGTCCATTGTTTGTAACTATTCAACACTCCCAGACTCTTGGTAAAATCTTGCATTGGTACAAAACCCAACTTACTGATATGGTTATCAAGTTGCGTGGGTGTCAACTCATCGGGGTTGCTCAGAGCATTTGACAAAGGAGCAAACATCAATCCGACATCAAACATTGTCCCTACTTTATTTACATGCCGGGATAATTCTATACCAGAACATATCTGAGCTTTATTACCTGCTAAAGTTTCTTTGTGTTTTTCAATCACCATTCGTCTCTCGCCTTCTAGTCGTCGAATATTCTCAAGAAACGCAGCTTCTGCTTTATCTGCAGCCTCTTTGTACAAATCAATGGCTTCTTTCACATTGGCCTCTAATTCTGCAATTTTCTCATCGTCAAGCTTCAAAACGTCATCGATATAATCGGGAATATCTTTACATCTCTGGCAAAGTTTGTCCAATTCCACTTTCCGTGACGGTATAACAGTCTTCAAATCTGCTTGTTTATGATCGGGGCTCGGATGTTCAACAACGATGCAATCACGACACATTGGATCTTCACACGTTTCACAGTAAAACTTCAAAATCTCTTCAGGATGTTTCCTGCATTTTTCGGTTTCGGGGAATGTATCTACTGTGTCGGAATTATCACGCAGCTGCTTTAAAGAAAGCACGCGATCATGTTTAAACTTCCGTAAAGTCTTATGCGCATCACCGCATTTTGCGCACAAGAAGTCACTACAATCCATACACCAACTTACAGCATTCTCCTCCTCTTCATCGCAAGACGTACATGATATCTTATTTCCATTTTGAATTTTCTTTCTCAGTGTTTCGCGCTGTATTAGGTTATAAACAAAATAATTTGGCCTAATGTCTTCTACCCCACCTTCCGGTAGCAAACATGTTTTGCGACAAGTTGGACACAAAATCGTAGTTGATGATTCGTTTGAATTTTCGTCAAGCGGAGTTTTAGGCCAGCCTTTTAAACATTTCATGCAGAATGTATGAAGGCAAGGTAGTAGTTTAGGTTTGTCAGCTACGGCGGCGCACATGCTGCATTTCATGAGTCGTGAGCATGGATTAGAATCTGGATGTAACAGTTTTGAGTCGGCCATTTTGTGTCTATTGACCACGCTGTCTGGCGGTATAGTCCCCTAACACAGACACCAAGAGGTTCATGTACAGTGTGTAAAACCCAATGTATATGAACAAGATCTGAAACTGTCTTATCCATTTTAATACTCCAGGGATCCGTAAATAAATAAGTGTATATCAAAGTTCATAGGTATAATTTAGTATTTGCGTAATCTTTCGTTAATTAGATATGAGTGTAAGTTCATTGACACACGGATTGTTTTTGTTATAGGGTGTTTTTTTTTGGTTAAATATGTAACGAACAAGAAAACAAAATGCCATAATGTTTTTCGTGTGTCTAATTAGGCACTTTATTTTCTTATTCGTGACAGTTTTAACAAAACACAAATTATATTCTGCTTGGACTAGATTACAGAGTATTAGAATCGGACCGTAAATGTCGTAATCATGCACAGCAAATTCCAATCCTTAATGCCGTAAAATATTCAAAATCATACCCCTAAATGTCGTAGTTCACCAAAATTGACCCCTTAATGGCGTAATGGGCAATGGAGCCCTTAATGGCATAGCACACTGAAATGGACCCTCAACGGCGTAATGCACTATTTCCTGACATAAAATACATAAATACGGTACATTAATCATTGGAATCCTTTTCTGTTGTATTTCTTTGAATTCTAGAATAGTTGGCAAAAAAGTGACCCTTAAATCAAAGATATCGTAAAATGACAACCCTTAATGTCGCAAATTACACTGAAAAGGCACCCCAAAGACGTCGACGACGCCAATTGGCCAAAATCCGACCCTTTTTCTTCGTTTTTTCTAACGAGCATGCGTACCACTTTTTTCTTCGAGCGGCTCCCCCCGGGACTAAATATACATTTTTACATAGTCCTATACCAAGTTTGACACTAAAAAAACTCGTATTGCAAAACCAGATAAATGTACGGATTAGATAATCTTAATGACATTATGTTTCAATAACACGTTTAATTTATACGTACTCAAGATTAATGATATGTGAACCAAATATTGGTATAATTTCACAATAAAGTCATGCAAATAATTTGAAACAGGTGACAGCCTTGACAAAATAAATATTTTTGTATTTATTGAAAGCATAAGACCATTAATAGTATTGATTGGGCTTCAAGAGGAGACATCATTTTTGAAATATTTCCATTCAGTTTTGTCATGATGAAAAGGCACATAAATTTCTTTTTGTTTTCTGTATGATTTATAAGTTAAATCTGCTTGTATGTAGCTCTAAACATGATTACCCGCAAAGATGCGCCTTTCGATGTTACTCGTCACATACTTTCCAGATTATAATCATCTATGGAATTCACCAGTTTGAGCAAATTGTTTCGTTTATCGACCTGTTGTATACTATTTGTTGCATGATTTCATTTTTTATTTCATATTATTTGTGTGCGTTCAAACTTCAAGAAAGATCATATTTTACCAACCTATAATCATTCTTTTAAATTTTTGAAGCCTTATTATTTGATGAGTGAATTATATTACGTGTTCATATGTTTAGTATTTACTTTTATGCCATTGTTTTGTAATCAATAGTTATTTGAAGACTGTATATATCATTTATTCTTATTTTATTTTAAGTAGTTCTTTTTCAGCAATTACTTTTGTATTCAATGATTAGCAATTATGAAATATATATTTGTTATTGTAGTATCTTTAAGGAATACATTCATCATAGACCACGTAAAGATTGTTTAAAATATTTCTATTACAAACCTATTATAAGATTTGTATTCTATTTTTGTGACGGATTTTTTTACACGTGCCACCTCCTTAAGGTGAACAGATGACATGAAGGAAATACAATAAAAATATAACTGCACAAAATGACAGTTTCACGAGAGATCAAGCATGTTCTTAAAATATCAAAAGAAATATGATTGAACTTGTTGACTCTACTGTCAGCTAAACTTGAAGAATAAAAAGGAATGAATACTTGTAAATCAACTGAATTAACATGTTGCAAAATCGTTTCAACTGAAATTACCCATGTATTAAGATATTAAAATATATACAATGATAAAGCCATAACAATGCACAGAAATGTAATACAGAAAAATTGGAAAAGTATTACCTAATCTACAGTCAGTCATTTTACGGTCGCCATATTTTAACACGCTTATTGATATATTTGAATTGCTTAAGTAAAATGTGACCAGTTTTTCAGAGTTGTGTAGTTCTGCAATATTTTCTACATTAGCGTGGTGCCATCTGTCATGTTCTAAAACAAGTTATTTAGTTTGTCGTTACTTTTATCCTCGGCCCATGTAAGGCAGTCACTCATTAATTTACTCAATCAACAGTATTAAAAACAAGTACATGGATATCCTGGTTTCCTTTTTTATTGGAGAATCCCACTAGTGATTATTTGAATAGACCGTATCTTATTTTCTTTTCTTTGTTTTAAATATCTATTTTGTCTCTACATTAACATTTTCAGATGGCAAAAGATAGGGTTTTATTAAAGTCTGCGTTCATCATCATGAATATTGACCAAATCCGGCTATAAATGTGAAGCTACGTAGCTTACGTAGTACTCAATGTTCACTAAAATATATAGGATCTACATATTGTCCTTCAATGCTAAATATGATGACCTGAAACCGATGTCGGCTAATTTTTACATGAACCCGCTATTGCAGAAACTGTAATTTGGTTTTCCGAGTCACTCGTGATTTTCGGTTGAAACAGTTTTTGTAACGCTTTCTCTGAAGGATTCATTAGCATTTAACCAACTGTTACTGTATACTACGATAATAAAAAGAAGTAAACCCATTCGTTATTTTCTATGCCACTGATTGTGTTATATATCCATCCGATACTCGACGTCCCGGACGTTATGAAGAAAACCAATGTGATTAACATGAATGTACTTGCAGTTCTTTTTTCTTGAGTCGACAATTTGCCGTCATTCTGATTCTTGATATTCATGGATTTTGTCATTTCACGCCGTTGGGTAAAATGTTTACGCATGAGATGAAATATGCGAGCATAGATGAATACAAAACAGAATAGGGGTCCAAAAGTGAGCGTGATAACAGCCAATTTGATGTAATCACCTTCATCAATTGCAAGACTCCAACAGTGATCAAAGCTCAGATATTGTGTTACCACCATTAAAGAACATCTAAATATTTTAATATAGGCTAGGGTCCGAATTCGACAATAAACTTTGCATGCTGCTATAATTATCACCGCTAATGGTGCGTTTACACTGTGACGACTTGTTTCGACGTAGGGTAACGTATTTGCAACTAAAAAATTGTAACTGAAAGCGAGTGATAGTAACGATAGCGTGCGTAGCTAGCAGCGTGTATGAGCGTTAACTGACTTTAACTAACGATGACGGGCGTAAAAAATACGCAGGTCTACGTTGTCGTTACCCCCAAGTCGTCACAGTGTAAACACACCTTAATACTTCAAATGATTTATATATAATGTTTGGGAAAAGGTTTGGGATGGTGCTGCCCTTGTCCAATGTCTAAAGAACTAAGTTTATTGTCTGTGTGGTTCGTTACAATTGGAGAGAATGGATGGGCACACACCACTAGGGAAAGGCCTACGGATACGGGCCTTACGGGTCTAGTGATATTACATGTAAGGTTTGGCAAGTGAGTTATACATGCAAACTATTATCCAAGTTATTATGGAATGATGGTGGCGTCATTTATGTATATATTTATGAGGAAGGATATTGATACTTTATTCCTCAAATTTAAAAATAAGGAATTAAAGTTATGCCATCAGTATAAATAACCTTTTTAGATCAATAAACTTATTATTACAATCTAGACAGTTTTTTTATAAATATTTACAGTAATATACAGGCCAAATCAATAAATAGTAAAAGCATGTTTTCCCTTATTATTGTTTTATAAGAAAGTTATGGTATCAAATAGGTGTAAGTATGATTTCCGTATAACTAGGCGGTAGCTGCACCGAGTCTGTACGTTTTACGCACGATGTAAGTACTTACTACGTGAATTAAAAAAAAAATGTGCACGGATTAAATATGATCTTGACCTTGATAAAAGCATAAAATTATTTTTTTTTTGTTTTTTTAGTAAAGCAGATTTAATATACTTTCAAATGCAGAAACAATGAGAGAAATCGGCTGAAAAATAAGCCAGATGTGAACACTTTTATCAGTTCATCTCTTTTTCCTTCATTCCAATGGGATTTATACACATTAAACGTGTGCTTATCAGTGCCTATGAGAATGTACAATTTCATGTTTGATTGTCCTGATTATTTTCACTACCGATCATGGTTTTAAGACTTATCATAAGAAATCTTTTTGTTTGTTTAACATTTATTTAATTTCAAGAAGAAGACAAAAATACGATTCAGGCCTTCTGTGAACCTGGTTAATTTCTTTACCAATCCTGATTTTGGTTAATATGACCATGTTTACTAAAAATTACATTTTTTGAGTACAAATTTGTGCAATATTTTATCCTGCAATTCACTGGACTACTTATTATGAAATGTTTTAATCAGGTTGTGTACATACTGTTTTATTTACAATGGCAGTTCCACAATCAATTTAAGTTACATAAATAATGGCGACCAAACTCCAAAGTTCAAGTTCAATCTATTTCGATAAAAACTTCACATCCAAATAATATGAATACAAAAATCACAAACAGTCATTGATGTCTGAGCGTCTGGTGAAATAATTTGGTAGTTCATTGTTGGAAAACTTAAACATAAAAACAGCAAGTTCCATCGAATACATATTATTAAGAGTAAGTAAGTTATGCTTGGCAAACAAAAGATTAGCATGACTCCTATAATGAGCACCAGCTTTGGTTCTGATTGCCCATTTTTGAAGCTTCACCAATTTGTTTATGATTGATTTGCATGTATTTCCCCACACAAGGATTCCATTATTTAACTAGGGCAAAATCAAAGTGCAATAAAGTGTATGAAGCATGCGTGGGAGAACATATTTTAATTTATTCATTATGCCTATATTTCTTGAGATTGTTTTAGATATCCAATCAATATGATTTTTCAAGTAGTGGTTTTAAGCATTCATCAAAAAGTACACCCCAAAATTGTGTAAATTTTACTCTTTCAAGTTGTGTATTATTAAGAGTAACAATGATTCCTTCTAGAGATTTACATGTACCAAGTACCATTAAATGTGTTGTGCTTGCATTGACTGATAATTTAAACCAACTGTTCATTTCTTCTAAATATGTGTTTACCATATCAATTTGTCTTGTTATATCTTTATGAGAAAACACAATTATGTTATAATCTGCAAACAGTATAAATTGTAGAACATCAGATGAATTAATGATATCATTAACATAAAGTATGAAAAGAATGGGACCAAGTATTGGTCCTTGTAGTACCCCACAAACGATGTTTCTTATATTGGATTTACAGTCATTACAGTAGACATATTGCTTTCTATCTTTCAAATAACTCCTGAACCATTGTAAAACGACACCACGGAATCCATGATGTTCAAGTTTATGAAGAAGAATATCATGATCAATAGTATCGAAAGCTTTGGATAAATCTAAGAATATGCCGATGGTTGTTTCGTCATTTTCAACGACAGAATTGATCTTATCAACCAGTTGTGTAATAGCCATAGAAGTTGAGTGATTCGGTCTGAAATCACATTGCTTGTCACTGAGGATTATGTGGGAGTCAATAAAATCTAAACACCTGTTAAATGCAAGTCTTTCAAGTATTTTTGAAAAACCACGGTAAGAGGGATAAAGGAGGATAATTTGAAAATATTTCAGCACTTGATTTCTTATAAATTGGTACTACTTTTGCTACTTTAAAATTATCAGGTGCAATATCTGTTGTTAATGAGAAATTAAATATATATCTGTTAGAGGATTAATGATGTTTGTACATACAGTCTTAATTTGTTAATTATTTTTAAGATGTCGTTTTCAACAATGGGTTTCATGTACATGCATCCAGTTTTCATTTCTTTGAGATAATTATAGTATTGTTTACCAGTATTATGAGTTCCAGATGCTAATTTAGGTCCTACCTCTACAAAAAGAAGTCATTGAATTTATCAGAGATGGTTTGACTATCAGAAAATGTTTTACCCATCTCATCTACAAATTGTCTTTGAGTTATTTGTTTTCTGTTTTTCCTAAGTATGCTATTAATTAATTTCCATGTTTTCCTCATGTCATATTTTGAAATTGATTGAAACAATGAGAACGTTTGGACTTGCGTATCAGCATAGTTAGTTTGTTTTTATAAGTTTTGGATTTTTATTGATTAACATTTGTTGGATACTGTTTGTACAATTTTTTTTATCTTATTGATGCTTTTTAATAGACCCTTAGTGATCTACGGGGATATTGGTTCTTTTTTTCTGTTAGTGCTGCACTTTTTAGAGGAATATATTCATCATATAGGGCATCAAATGTATTAATATGTGTTTTATATCATCATTTAAGTCCTTCGTTTGACGTATTTCTTGCCACTGTACTTTTGATAACCGTTGATTGAGTTTTCCAGTTTAGCTGTGCAATGATTTCTTTTTAAATTTTCCCCTTTTCATTTGTTGATGTGTTGATAAAGTAGTTGGTGAAATGGTAAAGATATTCGTTACCAATATTCCGGATTGAATGATATTTTCGTTATTTGTCAGTATATTGTCAATTATTGTCGCCCTTGTTTCGGTTATATCTAGTCGGTTTATATATTGTTGGTAACATTGCATACGAATAAATAAGTTCTAGGTACTCATGCGTTGGTCTATCTGTGTCAACTATGAGCAGGTCAATGTTAAAATCACCCATTATATAGACATTCTTCATTTCAGAATCGACATTTTTGAGAATAACGTCAAATTCTCGGATGAAATTGTAAATCGGGATGTGAAATCTATAATATACGTCTCAGGCAACATAATTTTTTATTGTGTCTTCTATTTCAATAAAACATGACTCGAAACTAGAATTTGCAATGCAAAGATCTGATCTTAGTTTACATTTGATTTGGTCTGATATGTAAAGAAACCAACCACCCTTCTCTTTTCCAGTTCTGTTTGTATATTCTAAGTTAAAACCTGGTATATTATAATAATCACTTGGCTTGTCTTTCAAATGAGTTTCCGGTACTCCCATTATCATGATTATAGAGAATTGACAACTTAATGATTTGACACATTCTTTAAGCGTTTTGAAGTTTTTCGACAATCTTCTAATATTGACATTTAATAAATTAGATGTACCCGAGCTTGCATCTTTATCACGACTAAATTGATCTTGGGTTAAATAAGGGCATTTGTGAAGACTGTTTTCATTAGTCACGTTATTGTACACTTAAACAGAATTTTCATCAAATATGAGAAGGTTGCATTTGATCATATTTCGTTAAATCGATATCATTACAGTAATACACTGGGGAATTATTCAAACAGTCGGTTTCATTTCAATGTCAGAATAAGTGCAATTTTTATCATCACCTTGAAATACTTGGCAAGTCCAGTTCAACTAATTCTTAATTTGGTTTTAATTTAGTGGTTTTATTATGAAAGATTTGCTTTAAGTGTTTTATATATTTGTGTGGTTGTTTTAATGTCACTCAAAAATATCAGTAAATGTGTTATTGTTTTAAAATAGTCAAAACATTCATAAAAATATTACTTGTAAATTATGAGATGGAATGTACCAAGTTAAAACCTACGGAAATTAACATTCTAAAGGATTGGGTTTGTAACACAATGCCATGCAAGAATTCAAGAGTATGTTCAAGTTCTGACCTTGACAATGAAATTAATGATTTAAATGATACCCTGATATTTAAAGACACAGATGTTGACTTATCTTACGCCTAACCAATTTCATTCAGATGAAAATGCAAGTGCAGGTAAAATCAATCTCTTGAATATTACATCAGTAATTTATCTAAAAACTTTGATTCACTAAAATAATTATTGAAACAACTTGACTGTGAATTCACTGTTATTGGAATATCTGAAAGCCATTTAAAAACTAAGCCATTTGATTATTATAACATTCCTGGCTATAACCTTGAGTATACCAAAAGAATTGGGCAAGAAAAGGGTGGTGTGTGTCTTTAAAAATCTGATAAAATCAATCTAGTCTTAGACTAGATCTTTGTATGGCAAATTTTAGTTTTGAATCTTGTTTTATTGAAGTAGAATGCAAAACCAAGAACATTATAGTTGGACTTGTATCATACACCCATTGATCATTTTACCCGAGATATTGAGCCAATCATCAAACGGGTTAATTCAGAGAAAAACATCTTTATGCCATGGGCGATTTTAATATTGATCCACTTAAAGTTGTTACTCATTATTACCTACAATATATAAGCCAACAAGAATATCGGAAACAACAGCAACCCTAATTAATAACATTTTAACTAATAATGATGATATTATTCAAATCTCCATCCTGGTGACTACAATTAGCGACCATTTTCCAACAGTTTTGTCTGCAAATATTGAAATTGCTGCAACCACAAATGAAATGAAGAAAAAAAAAACATTTATCTATAAAAGCACACAAATGGGTGATTCCAAAGTAACGTTTGTGACCGAAAAAATGGGAAATATCACTTTTAAATGGCCACATAACCTAGCATAAACATTATATCCACGAATTTGTTGTTGATAATGGTGCTCACTTATGTGATAAAGACATGCAGGTGTTTAAAGATTAAAATAATTGCCGAAATACTGAATAAAGTTCATGTAACGTTCGGCAACGTTTGTGATCTCGAACGGATATGGTTTATTGCTCCAAATGACTTCAAAGTGAAAATTTTCTGACATGTAAGCGGATTTTTTATTGTGCTTTTTAGAAATGATTGGTAACATATGTACAAATAGTTCATAAAAGTGGTAGGAAATTCTATAGCCAGGATTTCTTTTTATGCAATGTTTTGTTTGGTAACGTCTGGTAACGTTTGTGACACTGTGGTGTATTTTTTTTGGTAACGTTTGTAACATTTTTGAATGAAAACATGTGCTCATTCATGCACGGGTAGAAACAATTTTAAATTTCTGCTTAGAAAATACTTTAACGTACAGAGTAACAAACTGAAAAAACTGCTCATATGGTCGACAAATAAGCTGATTTTTTGATTGAAATCAAAAAAGGTTTAGTTTTCACTGGAATGAGCCAAATGATCAGTTGGTCAACTTTAAACATAAATTATAAAATGATCACAGGCACCGAATTCTTGATAATGTGAATGCCGATAATGATTACAAATAATTCGTTGACACGTTTGATAAACTTTATGATGAATGCATCCCCGTTAGAAAATATACTCTTAGCAAGAAAAAGGAACCTTTATCCCCTTGGATCACTAAAGGACTATTGAAAAGTATTAATAAGAAAAATTAACTATATAAACAATATCTTAAAATCCAACTAATAACAATCAGCAACAATTTAAGACTTTAAGAAATAAATTGAATATGTTGATTCGTAAATCAAAACGCTCATATTATTTCGAGAAATTTCAAAAATCTCAAAACAATATGAAGAGAATGTGGAAATAAATAAATTGCATTCTCGGTAAAGCTAGAAAACACTCCGTTCAAAGTAAATTTGTTGATGAATCGGGTAATACAATTTCACAAACTCAATCTGTCTCTAACCATTTTAATGACTTCTTTGCAGATGCTGCTAAAATCCAAAACTCTGGCAATCAGTATTTTGATTACTTTCAAAAACCAAAGCCATTTAACATGTATATGAAAACAATAGTTGAAAATGATATCCTAAAAATAGTTGTGCGGGTCATGATAACAATGGAAACTTTATAATTAAAAAAGTGGTGGGCACTGAAATTACAAAACCTTGAACACAAATATTTAATCTGTCATTGTCAATCAGCATTTTACCAGATAAAATAAAGTTGGCAAAGGTAATACTAATCTATAAGAAAGGAAAATGCTGAAGTATTCTCTAACTATCAACCTGTTTTCTTACTACCACGTTTCTCTAAAATACTTGAAGGATCCCGCAAAATCTTTAATGAGAAGCAATTTGGTTTTAGACCAAAACATTCAACAAATATGGCCATTGCTCAATTGGTTGATAAAATAAATGTTGCTGTTGAAAACAATAAAACAACAGTCGATATATTTTTAGAACTATACAAAGCTTTTGACACAATTGATCACAATATACTTTTGCATAAATTAGAACAATACGGCTTGCGTGTAATTGTCTTGGATTGATTTAAGAGTAACCTACACAATAGAAAACAATATGTTGGTTATAATGATTGCAAATCAAGATTAAGAAATGTTATGTGTGGGGTACCCCAACGGTCTATCTTAGGTCCATTATGGTTCATACTTTATGTCAATGATATTGTGCACTCATCAAATATGCTTCAATCTATACTATTTGCAGACGATACTACCATTACCTTTACGCATGAGGATATCAACAGTTAAACTCAACTAATAAATCGAGAATTAGATAATGCTAGTAACTGGTTCAAAGCAAACACATTATCTGTTATTGCTACCAAAACAAATTTCATGATATTAGGGACAGCGAACATGACATCGAATAAAAACCTACATAAAATCCAAATAATCCTGGATAATATTCTACTTGACAGAGGTAAGTTCACGAAATTTTTGGGAGTACTAATTGCCGAGTCACTCAGTTGGAAACCCTACATTGATTGCTTATTGAAAACAATATCGAGGAACATAGGTATCATCGATAAACTAAAACGTTTTTTGACCGATCGAATCCTTAAGACACGTATTGTACCTTGATACTACCCTTTTTAAATTATGGAATACCCCTGTAGGGTAATACTTGGAAATCATATTTGGACAAGCTAATAAAGCTTCAAAAGTGCTCAATAAAAACCATCTCTCACGCCCACTACAGAAGCAACATGAATCCTCTTTTTTGCTAAGCTGAATATTCTCACTGTTCCTGCTATGTATTCAATGGAGCTTGGGTTTTTTATGTATAAATTCACTATCAATGATCTTCCTGTAGCTTTTAATGATTTTATCATGAGACGTTCTGAAATTCACAACTATCCGTCAAGGCGCTTTAATGATTTTAATTTAACTAAACACAGAAGGGTCTTTTCTTATCAATCTTTCAGAACAGAAGGCCCGATTCTTTGGAATTCACTTTCTAAAACAATAACATCTGCAAAATCATTACACAATTTTTGCAGTCAGCTAAAAATCATTTGATCGAAAAATATAAATAATCTGATTTTTTTGAGCAGCTCGTCCCTGTTTTGTCTCGTATGGTTGTGGTCAGATCGTCTTGTTAGATATAGGTTTGTTTTTGAATTATTATCGTAGTATTGTTTTGTAAAATGTATCAGGGGTAGGCATTTACAGGTCTCATTGGCCTTTCGTCTACTCCTCCGTTTAACTTATTTTGTTTGTTTTCTTTTATATATGTCATTTTGATGTAGAGTTTTATGAAAAAAAAAACAAGATTAAAAACCCATGACATAATTTACAACGAATATATTTATGGTTTTTCTTAATTATTTTTAAGCAAACAATACACACATCATTATTTTTGAGCAAGATTTACCAACAAACATATAAAATCAAAAGAACGGAAAATCTAATAAAAGTTTCTTTAAAAACAAACAGCAGATATATCAAAGAAAATGAATCATATCAAGGCCATGCAGGGCCAACAGCTCGAATCCAACGTTGATCATATAATTGGATATTGACGATATTTCAAGTAGTTGATTTATGATGTTGTCTGTGGTACCGCTTGTAGCCAAATTAACGGTATTATATTCAACAATAAAAGTGAAGTGATAAACAACTTTTTTTTTTATATCAATGATTATCTTTATAATATTGTATGTCCACGTTGTAGTTTATGCAATTTCAACAGTAGAACTAAAATGTCCTTCGACATATCCGTCATTTTGTTTTTACATGAACAAGTATTGTAATGCAGCAATTGTATATTCAACAAAATAGCAAAGAAAATTGTTAATCAATAGTTCAAAATTATATCATTGTAGATCAAAGGTTTTTACCTTAAATTTTGAGGCTTAGTTCATTTTCTTAGAGTCTCCTTCCTCCTTTGGTGTACTTTCATATCACTCTCTTTGCTTAGCAGGTGTTGTTGTATCTCAACTTGAAGATGTTGCTTTGCATATTCACTGTACACATCTGTAAGGTCTTGTTGGGATTTAATTGCCACACGTTTAGGATGGTCACAGCCAAGTGGTTGAACCCTTATGTTAACTTTGCCGTCCCATGTCAAAGCAGCTTTGACCACTGGCCTTGGTCAACGAGTTCCTTTGCGCGTTGCAGTATGGTGAGAGCAGTTCCTAAACGCCAACCCTGTATCCTTTAGCTCTTTCCTGTTTTTGAGAAACTTTGTTCCTGTGTTATAACGAACACATTTGACGCCAATTGCCCTGTTTTTACCACATTTTGCTTTCCCCGTACGATGTGTACGATCTATATCAGTATCCTTTAGTCCCACCTTCATATCTTTGGCAAGATTTAGAATAGTTTTGTCAGGATCTTCTCCTTTGGACTAAGACTCATTTTCTCTAGTAACTAACACACATTTCTTCTAGTGTACTGTTTAAGTTCTTCTACAATATCATGGTCGTTACAGGGTGTTCCAGAATAAACCTTACAATCTTAGCGTGCAATTTTCATGGGTTTAACGGATAGTCAGCAAGTATGTATTGCATTTTATAGCCCATGAGTTGAAATTTTAGATACCGTTTGTTTCATTTCAATCAAGAGTATACAACAAAAGTTATGTTGTATCAAAGTTTTGGGTGGATTTTTGTCTTGTCCAATTTTATGATTATTGGCCATAAAGTAAGGGTGTTTCTGAATGGAATAATAAAGTCACCTTAGAAAATTTATCTTATCTGTCTTATTTTAAAATCAAATATGTTCATTTTTTCAGCATAAATAAAAAAAAGCATGTGCGTAGTAAATAAGTAAACATCGTTACGGTTGAGTGAACAGATTAATGACAATACTCAATAGAGCTTCATTCAAGGGGAACTTCAAAACTCGTGAAAGTGGACCAGCAAATTTTACAATCAATTATTTGACAAAGCATAACTTTTGCTGTACATTACCGATTAAAATGAAACAAACAGTATCTGCAAGTTCAATTCATGGGCTATAAAATGCAACCTCTACATACTTTCGAACTATCCGTTAAACCCATGAAAACTGCACGCAAAGATTGTAAGGTTTATTCTGGGACACACTGTATATTGTACTTCTTTTAACTGATCGAAGAACTTTCTTGCCTCAGCAATTTCAAAATACCTGTTACTCGCTGCGTGTTGGAGTTTTTGAATTTGTTTTTTGTCATTACATCCTTGTCTTGCTTCAGTTCTTCAATTTCACACTTAAGATTGTCCTTATCCATTTTCAAGTTCTTGATTTCATCCAAGTTTCATACCTTTCATTTCTAATGATCAGGTCAACAATGTAAGGCGAGGATCTCAATACTGCCACTTTCTTTTGGAACATCCATGGTGATAACAGAAGAAAATAGACGAATAAATTGAATTGAATGTGACGAAATAGTAATAAATGTATTTAAATGTATGTGCCTCATCCTATCTTAAGTTACCTTAAGGGTCCCAAAATCAAAATTGATTTTTTTGGTCTCATCTGAAAGTTGAAAGTTCAAGCTTTAAAATGAGACCCTGCTTTCGATGTTCGGTTGCAAAGTTACATCCAAATTGGTAAAAGGAATCGGGCCGAATCGGAAAACTATAGTTCTAAGAAAATCGAGTTTAAAGTTTTTGTACTTAGAATTGTAAATTACATGAAAATTTTATCATTAATATATAAAATATTACGAACATTATGACGATAGCTTTACTTAAAACGAATGATTCAAGTTCAAGTTCAAAATTTATTTCAACAAATAGCACGTTCAAATACAACTTAGAATAAACAAAATAGTATTTTAAAAACACAACAAAAGAATGGTATTGAGGAGATGGCAAAGAGCCAGTAAGACCCTAAGGGCCATCCCCTAAGTAGGGCTTAAGTTACACACGATAAAATACTATGGCCTAAAAGATACAAAACACACATTCATAACACAAGACATGCCCTAAACAACAAAACTGGTCATAAATTATGTTAGCAAAATTTAATTGTATTTTTTTAAAAGGTTTATTTCTAAATCCTAAATTCTTTGACTTGTTTTACTTTTTTATCAATAGAGTTCCATAAGCCAGGACCAGATGACCGAATCGAACGATCAGAAAACATTTTCCTCGAATTGTGAATACTATAATTTTGGGTATTTCTTCTAGTTACGATTGTGATACTGGTTATGTTTACGGAAATAATTATTAAATATGTTTGGTAATAAACCCGCATAATGCTTATACGTAAACACTCCTAGATAATTTGTGATGGCTGACCCCGAAAAGGGGACTTTGCAGATGATATCAATTTAGATTTTATCATTTCATCTGTAATAGCATTTTCTAAGCTTTAAAATGACACCTTACTCGTTAAAATTGATCAAGGTAATCAAATTTTACAACAGAAAATCTGCTGGAAATCCTTATTATTTTCTTAATTGTTTGCTGTGTTTTGTCGCAAAGTCCCCCTTTTCGGCGTGAGTCATCACACTTGATGATTATAACAACAGTCACAAGAACACATGACACGTGTTCAAAAATGTTACACCTTTTGAACACATGGCATGTGTTAAGAATACTAGTGTTCATATTTAGAAGACTGGCGTTATCGCCTCAGAATAAAACATGCTACTGAGAAATTTTGATCGTGCTTATCCCATACAGCAATGACCAGATTTATAAAGTCACAGACGATTAAACTCATGTCGGAACAATAGAATGGATTGGACATCGTGACCTTAGATAAATTATGCACGCATGAGTGGATGTATATTAATTATGTTCATGGTGCCGCGGTTAAATAAAGATAATAATAAGGAATATTGAAAATACCGTGTCAAAAATTGTATCATTTTTTAGTCACAAACATTAGCGTAGCTCTGGAACGGATTTAACGATTTTAAAAATTAAAACGGTTTTGGAAAGCTAGTCCCTAGTTCTTTCCAAATATATTGAAATAAACTTACTTACACATATTTCAAATTTTCACCTGACCTGTCTATTAACAAAGTGCTTTAAAGTTAATGAAAGTGTATA
>JXSR01S005806.1:4611-18157 GCA_000969725.1 Ophiothrix spiculata | reverse complement strand
TCATATTTTTAAAATGTTTCCTCTGATGTTGATATAACACAAACAACAAAAGTGATTGATCGAAATTAAAGAGATGCTTAATACGACCAATTGATAGATATTTTGTATTTTTTTATTTTAAAACACATAATATACCTAAGTGTCCCCACTTAGTACATGTATACTTTAGGAATACATGAGCCGTCGTGCAATTTTAAGTACTTTTATTTAATTGATAATACACGCAAGGTTTAGATTGTTTTGTAAATAAGTAGAGTACATAATAGTTTTGACATAATTCAGTTATTGTTACCAACGAGCAACATAACCAGACTAGTTTCATGACATAAAAAAAAAACCCGGTTGTTTACATAATGGGGTTTTTCTGGTATAATTTAATTCCCTTTAAAAACTTTTAAAACTGAATCAAATGTCAAATAAGCCTGTAATTAAAAAAAGGTGTTTTTCTCCCTTTCACTTTTTTCGATTTTTTCCATTTGGAAACAAGCTCTTCATATGCAGACATTTTACCATGATGCACTTCAAATTGTAGACTCTCGTAAGGACATAGATGGCACTCTGAATTGTAAATACTAAAAATTGCTTATTTTTGGCCACTTTAATGAAACCGAAAAAAACAAACAAACATAAAAGCAACTTAAGAACATATGTTAGCGCAACGTTATAATGAATCCTTATCGTTCGGCAAACTAACATATTGAATTCCTTTCGTGGAAACATCTCCTATTTCTTTCAGAATGTTTTGACAACTTGGTACAGTTGCCGACGGATGTATTACATCAATCGATGACAAGAAATTGACCCACAATGCGATCTTATTTTCCACACATTTACAATGCTTGACTTGTTCATGTTAGTTGAATGACTAACACTGAAGACAATATATATATATGCAGCGGTGGAAATACCCACATGATAGTCAACCCAGGGTTAGGTAACCCCGGGTTGCCTAACCCAGGGTTGTCTTCCACTTAGGATCCTATACGTAGAACATATTATTACTAATAGTGTAAAGCAGGTAAATCGTAATGTACTCAGTTTTTGTGTTATAGCAGGTTGTACAATGTGACCTTGGTGACCTTTACTTGCATAATTGACAACCTCAGGTTGTTAATGAAGTTCATTAGTCAACCCAGGGTAATCATAGTCAGTTGAATTAACAACTTGAAGTTATTAATGAAGTTCTTTTGTCAAACAGCATATTGGGCTATATTTTATAGCAGGTTACACTGTGTTCACCCTAAGTGATCTCCATTCACATAATTGACAATTTGAAGTTGTTATTGAATTTCATTGTCAACCTAGGGTAATCATAGTTGAGAGGATTTCTGATTTCCTATACAGTCAATATCATATTAGATGAATCACTTCTCTAAACAACGTTTTTTGCAACAATAAGCCTACCAAATAAACTTCACTAATAACGTCCAAGTTGTTAATTCAACTGACTATGATTACCCTGGGTTGACTAATGAACTTCATTAACAACCTCAGGTTGTCAATTATGCAAGTATAGATCACCCAGGGTGAACATTGTACAACCTGCTATAAAACAACTGAGTACATTATGATTTATCTGCATTGCACTACTAGTAATAGCATGTTCTACGTATAGGAACCTAAGTGGAAGACAACCCTGGGTTAGGCAACCCGGGGTTGCCTAACCCTGGGTTGACTATCATGTGGGTATTTCCACCGCTGCATATAGCAGATATATATAGCTATATAGCATATATATATGTATAGATGTTAATTTCACTAAAGAACATACTAGCTTAACTAAAAGTAACTCTGAAGACAATTGATGTAGGATGTTTAGATGTAAACTTCAGTAAAGAACATGTTAGCTTAACTAAAACTAATTAAATTTGTATAACATACCCTTTGCTTAAAATTGATCTTTCAGATTAATCTATCTTTTGGGCATTTTTTTTTTAATTTATCATTATTTGTTTCATCATATTTAAGAAATGTATTTTCAACTAAAGTTAATTTACAGCAGGGCCCCACATATTTTATTGCACCAAAAAATAGCAATATATTACAAGTATCAATACAAACTAAATCATATATGTGCCCCTTCATATCGAAAAGTCGTTAAGTTCGGCATAGTAAATTACGAGATACGGGCCATTGAAGCTGGGCATAGTCAAATCACGTCCAAGATAAATATTTATAATTTCATCAGAAACGTTACCTTTGAAGTGTATTCTATCATATAAGTGAGGTTCCAAAATCCAAAATATAAGACAAATGTTTTAAAATCCGAGATAAAAATCCTTTTTCCATTCAAGTTTTACCAGTACAGAAACTTAAAGTGTCTTTTCTCAGAACTATAGTTTTCTGAATCAGCCCAATGCTTTTACCAATTGGATGTAACTTTGCAATCGAACATCCAATAACAAAAGGCAAGGTGTCATTTTAAAGCTTTAAATACAATCTTTCAGATGAGACCAAAAAAACCAATTTTCATTTTGGGAGCCTTAAGGTACCTTTCGATATGACGGGTCACATATAGAATTACATTAATATGGAACAGCAATGTTAGAAATTGATCTCAGTAACAACAAGAATTGAAAGTATGTAGTAAAAAATTCTAGTCAAACAACCAGAATATGAAATAATCAACACAGAAATGATTTACATGAATAAACGTGAGCATGATGACCCATAAAGCATTAAACAAACTGTGTATTTAAACTTTATTCCTTTATTTAAAATGATTAGAATATAAATAAAATAAAATAACGATTAAACCAGTTAAAAGAACATGGTCCGATTGCTTCTACTTTTTCAAACTTTCTGTTGAGATTTTGTTTCAAAACTATTGCTATAACCCATATGAAATTAACAGCGCTTAGCTATGTTATTTTTGGAGGAGGTATACATGGTATATGTGAAATTGTGTCCAATTATGGTAATTATAATAAATTTTACATTGATCAAATAATTAAAATGGTTTGACTGATTCTACCGAAATTTGAAACTTAAACCTCATTGGTGATTATCTTTCATATGATATTGAAAACTCAATTTTGAAAAACCGGACCACGCTGTTTTAAGAGTTAAAAGAATACGGTACATAATACACATCAAGTTTGTTTTATTCTTCCTCTTTATTATTTCATTTTTTTAAATTCTGTAGCAAGTGCACATCCATTGCATGTCTTTTAAACAAAATTGAGAGCAAGAGGGGTATATAAGGGATTTACGTGATTTGGTCAAGAAAAAACATTGAATGGTTTGGTCTTGAACTTTGATATCTTCTACTACGAGCATTGCAATTGCGTTGTGCACATTGTGAATTGAAAAATTATAACATTTTGCATAACAGGGTCAATGTAAAGTTAATGCTTTATTGTAAACACACAGCCGAATACAACTGAGTGGGTTTTTTTTCATAACATAAATCTGATGTACGTGAAAATAAAGATTAAAGCAAAATGTCATCCGTTCCTGTTTTTCTCCTTGCTCAAGAGGGCTATCAATGAAATTCAGTGACATGTTAGTACTTATTTTTGTGGACTGTACTCAGTAAGATAATATTGATCGTCGATGTTTTCATGACAGTATATGTTTGTGTATAATATCCTAGAAACATTCAATCGAAAAAATAAGGATTCAATGGTGATCCCATGTTACTATTCATGACGCTCAAATGCCCCCTACAGGACTCACGTCCGAAATACCCGATATCGGCCTGGGACCTGGAATACCCGACATCTCAGTTATATTCAAATTTAATCAGGTGTAAAATAAAGTGACAAAATCGCTATTCAGTATCGACGTGATTACGTAACTCACCCAGTTGTCGGATCAAGCACATCACCTGATAATAGTTAGTGCAATACTTTTGTGTGGTGATCAGTTCGTTTCATATTTTGTCATGTTTGCTACGTGTAATCCGATTATCACCCAGATAACTGGATCTCACGTTCTGGTTTGGAACTATCCACGTACGGGTATGTAATGTTTATGCGAATTTCCAGTAACACAATCGTTTCGATAATGTGATTTTAATCCTATTAATAATAAAATCTTGTCTTCAAATGTATGGATATAATCTATAAAGACCACTTTATTCAGTCAATTTCTTAGGTTTTTTTCAATAGATAAGAATTTGAAATACCACGTTGTAAAATATCTGTCCTTTTTGGTTTGAATCTGCTGAGACTTTGCTCAATATCTTACGACAGCATTTTCATATCTTCATCTTGAGGTATGTGGGGCACAAATCACTGACACCTAATAACAGGAGGCAATTTTAACTCTTGTCTCGGTGGACAATGGTTATTATAAGAACGCTCTTATTTTGTATAGATTGTTTCAATATCCCGAGGTACAGATTTGGCATTTGACAGGTATAATTGTTTTACTTGTCGGAACAGTTTGTTGACATGATTAGATTATTAGAAGTTGAATGGCTGTCGTTCAGTTTAGCCTTTACTTAAAGTAACATTTTTCTTTCAATCGAAAAGGTGTCATTGAACTAGAGGAAACATTTAATTTGCTATTTAAAAGTATTAACAAAATAATGAAACAACGCCTTTTTACTCAATACATGAACTGTTCAGAAAATTGAGAATCAGAATTGTTTTAAATCATAAAAAGAGAAAGAATTCCCAATGCCTTTGTGGGGACTTAAACCATGGCTTATGGCGCGGGTTAGCCATAAATCGAGGAAATAACCAACCGGTGAGCCAACTGAGCAGCCTATGAAATAAACATAACAATGCCGTTTTTTATTTCTTTACACAATTACAAATGGGCCTCGATGGAATGCTCAATTTGCACGTAAATTATACGAATGGTCATATTGAATGCATACAAAGGAATGTAGGTATTGAAAACGTGGAAAACTGAGCTCAAACTGGAGGGGGGGGGGGTCTCTGAGTCGTATTGTTTTCTGAAACGAAAAAGACATTATTTGTTTAGAAGTAATCTGTTGACGTCATGTATTTTATTATTGGAAAGAAACCACTAGTATAGTTCATCTACAATCTAGAGACTCTGTATGCAATTCTAGGGTGGGTGTCTTCAGATGTGGAATTATTCTTAGCGTTGTTATACCCTTTATTTGCTTCCAGTGTATTATGGTACGGACTTTAATTAGCCTACATTGATAATTTGCTAAAATCGCCAAACATTGTATTTGTTTTGGGCTGAAAAGTAAGAAATGATAATTCATAACTACACACCGTAGCAAGTTGGATCAATTATCTATGTAATGAACAAAATAAGAATCACGTGATTTAACCCCAACCATAATATTTGACATATGTCAAAAGGTGTGTAATGGATGTTGAAACAATTACATAAAAGCATTAGGCGCAGTTTATTCGGTAAAAGGGCAGAAAATCGACGGGGTTGCCTCCCTCCTACGAAGGACGCGAATAAAATTATTTGATAAATAAATATAAAATAAATAAATAAATAATTAAAAAAAAATATACATAAATAAATGAGTAAATAATTGAATAAAAAATAAAATTAATTACTTAATTACTTAATTAATAAATTGATAGAGAAGACTTATTCTTTTCAAATATTCGGAAAATATCAGTATAATTTTTAATTATATATAGGTAAAATATGCAAGTTTATTTTTTTAGTATGAGTCTCGGTTAACAAGACAATGACTTCCAAATAATAATTATAATTGGAAATTAATCTAATCCTTCTTTGGTTACAGGTTATAATTGATAGAAGATTTTAACGAACAGTTTAACTAGGGCTGCGATTAAAAAAACATAATAAGATGCTTCATAGCAAGTAAACATAACAACTTTATGTTGAAGTAGTAGAACATTTTACCATTCAGAATAAGTTAACCATGATTATTAGTTGTCCAATGCGATAACCCTAGAATTGTAACAGAGCTTTAACATGGATATTGTATAACCACTCCTAGTACTTGACCAAACACTTGTGCGCACTCAGACTTACAAGGGTTTTTAGAGCTTTGTATAACACGTGGAAAACACGTATTTGTATGATACGTTTAATGTTTCCAATAACAGAATTTTAATTTTTAAATCATCAAATTATTCGTATTTGGTAAGAATATTTTAATAATGGGTGGTTTGCTTGTTAAAAATTACAAATTAAGCCCAAATATCTGATCTTTTTTCTACACATGATGAGGAAAAAATAAATACAATACTTGAAGCATATATTTTGTTCAAAGTAACCGATTGAAATGAAACAAAAAGTTAATTTCATTGACTACAAAATGACAACTTTACACATTTTCTTATCATCCAATAAAACCAAGAATTTTTAAACGCAAAGATTGTGACGTTTTATTTTTTATCTTTATTTATTTATTTTTCTATTTCAATTACTTTGGGGCACACTGTCATACACTTCCTAGTATAATCGACTTTTATCACTTAAGATGTAGTTAAAAGAATATAATAACTTTATCACCATTTTGTTATTTTAGAGCCATTTATTCAAAGCCTCTTTTTGAGACTTGTCTCCCATTTCTTCAGCTGTAATATATTCATTTGATTGCAGGCTTGTGTGACTGTTACTGGTTCAATTCCACTTCTTCATTTAAGATAAAGCGTCTGTTTTATTACATATTAATTGCACAGATAACCGGGTTTACATTATTACTTATTCGCATATCTCCGATGCCTTAAGGAAAGCTTTTTGATATGTCCAGCCAATATATAGATAAAAAATTACAAAACAAATCAGTTTCTGATTCGTTATGCTTGCGTTTGTAGCTCAACTTTGCTTCGATGACAACCTTTAGACTACCCATAGAATGGATTGGTGTATACTATTTTTTAGTGTCAATTACAATTAAATGCATGCAAATGAAAGTATGCCTATATATCTTTAATTTTGACTGAAATTGGCGTTTAGTTATAATTTCCAGCTAAGCCCTTAGGTATAGTTACGGTGACCTGAGTTTTATTTAAATTTAGGTACAATCAACATGTTAGAAGTAAACACCTCAAAATATATAAGTGAGCATTTAGTCCGACCCCTTAAAATCCACCTAAAAGCCCTCAAAGTCTTTAAAAAAGTCTTATGAAAAATATGCAACCTTAGCTAAATATTGACCCAAATTTTGATATCAAAACCCTTAACTTTGCTTTACACCAACCGTTTGAAATAATTTCTCTTTATATTATACAAACACATCGGTTTAAGAAAATATATATCAGATGTATTTTACGAAAAGCTTTTGACTCTCCTAGACCATACGACCATCATTAATTGTGCAGTCATTTTTGATATACTGAATACGCATGCAATCTTTATCTGACTAAAGTAAATTTTTATATTTCTGTCAATTCATTAAAAGTTTTAGGAGCGTGTCGACGATTCCATTCATTCTGAGATATTGATATTGACATATTTTAAAACAAAATAAAAAAACTGGACCACGCTGTTTTACCAAACTGAAAGAGCAAAAGGGATAAATAAGTAAATTTACGTGATTTGGTCAAAGAAAACCATTCAATGGTTTGGTCTGAAACAATAATTTTCTTTTGCTACGAGCATTGCAATTGTGTTGTGTACATTGTGAATTGAAAAATTATAACATTTTGCAAAAAAGGATCAATGTAAAGTTAATGCTTTATTTGTAAACACGCAGTTTATACGTCAGAAGCCTATTAACTTAGAACGCTGATGCGCGTTTGTAAACGTCTAATGCGCGACTATACACTAGCCTTTAACCAATATCAAGTAATCAGATCGTGCAAAAGGCACAATTTGCACGCTAAACGAATGAGCTGCAAACTTTCGGTAATGAAAACCTCTTAAAGATACACAATTAGAAGATGTATATTAAGTTCCGTAAACAATAAGAGCAGGCCCACAGACAGGCTTCTAGGAATGAGTGTGGGAATCAGCCTGAATAACAACTTTTGAGTGTAGTCTATAGTAAGCACTACTTCCTGTAAAAATACAAGGAGAAGGAAATGAGACACTTTTACCCAACACAAAGATACTAGATTATGTTAACTCGTGTCATCCAATATTTTTGTTTGTCACGAGATACGGCGGAATCTTAATATTGGAATATATATATTTTTTTCTATAAGTGTATGTTTAAACTATTTAGGTAGCAGCATTGCAGGCGACCTTGAACGCCGTGATTTTGTTTCATCTTATTTAACCACGCTGTAGCCAAATACAACAGATTGTTTTCAAAACATACATCTGATGTACGTAAAAATAAAGTTTCAGTTTGAAAGCAAAATGTAATTCGTTCTAGTTGTTATCCTTGCTTAAGAGAGCTATCAATGATATTCAGTCACATCAATGCATATGTCTTTTTAGTCGACTCTACCTCACAGTAAAAAATATATTAGTTAACATGACAGCATATGTTTGTGTATGATATCCTAGAAATGTTCAATTGAAAAAAAAATAGGATTTGATGTTAATTCCGTGTTACTGTTATATGCGCAGTCCCTAAAAACGTCTCGCTCGGCTGAATGTCATGTTTACTGCAAGTTTTTACCTACTTACACCTATCAGAATATCACAATTTTTGGCGAGCATATTAAATAGATTCTTTAGTTTATACATGGAACTTTACTAGTGATTTCACGTCCATTATCAAGGTCAAAATGACGCCTAAAAACTACTTCGAAAAAGTTGACCCTTTTCGCCGAAACCTCATAATTTTAGACTGGTTTCAAATTTTGACAGATTCAGATTGTAGGTTTGATACTTCTTATTGAATTACAAACAATATTTTATAAATATGCTGAGTTGATTTTGAATGATAATGTATAAACCCACGTTGTTTTGCCCGAAAATCCGGACGTGAATTACGACTCTGAGTTCGCCTGTTTGAGCTGTGAATTGCCTGTTTTAAGTATCTACATTATCTACATTTTGTCTGATATACGCATTGGCATAATTTACTTACAAATTGAGTATTCCAATGAGGCAAAAATTGCAATTTTTATGTAAACAAAAGAAAAATACGGCATTCTAATGTTTATGTTTTAGATATTTGTTCACGATCTCAACGCTGCCTTGATAGCTCAGCGGTAGATCCCTCGCTTCGTAATGCATGACTAACCCCTGTCATAATCCATTGTTCGAGTCCCCGCAAAGGCAGTGGAAACTATTTAACTTTTAATGATTAAAAAATAGTTAGGATTCACATTTTCCTGAGCAGATGGATTCCCTTTACCCTTAACAAAATTGATTCGAAATTGTGCGTTTAAGTGGATATGAATTCAACACACGGAATGAAATCCTATTGATAAAAAAATCCCGTCTAATCTATATAAACTACTTTATTCAGTTAAATTCTTTTTAGGGTTTTTTGATAGCTAGAATTTGTAATACGCACGTTGTAGAAATAATACCTGTTTTTTTTTTTTTTTTAACTCTCCTGACAGTTTGCTCAATATTGTACAACCATATCTTTATATCTCAAGGTATGTGGGGCACAAATCACCGACACTTTAATAACAGGCAAAGATTTGGTAGTTAACAGGTATAATTGCCTAACGTGCCGGAACAGGTTGTTGACATACTTAGATTATTAGAAGCTGAATGTCAGTCGTTTAGTTTTATCCAGAAAAGAGCGGCTTACTATTTTGTCTATAAGATAATACTTTTTTCAAATCGAAGGTGTCATTGAACTAGAGGAACATTTATTTTGATATTTAAAGGTAATAAATACAATATCGAAACTACTTTTTTTCACTTAAGGCTACTTGACATGGACTGTTCAGAAAAACATTAATCGAACTTGACTTTAAATCATGAAAAAATTGCTTATGGTGCGGGTTAGTCATGCATTACAAAGAGAGGGAATAACCGCTGAGCCAATTGAGCAGTCTTGATATCGTGTACTGTATTTTTCTTTTGTTTACAAAAAAAATGAATTTTTGCTTCGATGGAATGCTCAATTTGCACGTAAATTATACAAAGGGTCACATTAGATGGATACACTCGAAAAGGTTTGTGTACAATATACGGACTCTTAACCTAATGTACGTTATATTGCGATATTCTGATATGTGAAAGCTGGCAAAAGCTTGCACTAAACAGAATATTGCCCTGTCTCACTCACAAAAAAGACCGCTTCCTTAAGGAACGGCTGTTTTTCGTGAAAAAATGTCACGTACTTGCATTGTTTATAAGTCTATTATATAACCTTTTAAAACAATCGTTTTGTCTTTCTATAAAATAATATTCTTAACTATATATCTGATTTTGCGTGACAAATCAAGAAACGTATACACACGACTTTAGCTTTCGTCATCTTCGCTGATGGCTTGATCAAGGTGACTTGGTACACTGATTTTCCCGGGAAACTTGAATATCAGATATAGTTTGAACTCAATCCTACAACAAATGAATCTATTTACGGAATATTCTTTACCTTTCAACAAAAAGTGGCAACATATATATTTGCTGTATGGCAATTCTAGGGTGTCTTCAACTGTGGAATTATACTTTTTAAATGTCTGTACAGAACCGGCTCACGTAACTTGCTGTGAAATAATATTTTTTCGTAATAACAAATAACATTTGTCAGATAGTGTTAATTATTTTAATTAATTACAATAATGGGTATTCATAACGCTGTGATGATGTTGTAAATCCACGACGTTTTGTAGGAATGTCTTTATTTGACAGATGGGCATGTATTGTTTTTTTCTTAGTATCTTAAAAACTCCGAAGGGGGTAGGTTGTTGCAACTCCCTCCCTGGATTTTCCATACGGAACATTTTATGTCCCCTTATTTCCTTCCAATGTATAGGTACAGACCTCTTTTATCCATTGATTCCAACATGAGCACCATTGACTTCCTATGACGTTACAATGCCTAAATATAGTCAACGCGCCCTCGCAGATTCAAAATAGAAATTGACCATATCTACATTTTGCTAAAAATTGCGGAAACATTGTATTTTGCGGGATTTTTGTTCTGTAAAAATGGCTAAATAAGTAAGAAATAAAGATTCTTAGAAAGTTTGAAGAATATATATTTCAAATAATTATGAAAGAGAGAAAATAAGAAACTAACCTCCACTCTACCATCATTTTTGATGCCTCCCCCGGTCTAAAGGTGCGTATTGGATGTTAACGGTGTACAACTTCATGTTGAAGTTGTAGAAAATTTAACCATAGAAAAGATAACCATGATTATAGGTTGTCCAATGTGATAACCCTAGAACAGAGCTTTAACATGGATATTGTATAACCACTCCTAGTACTTGACCAAACACTTGTGCGCACTCAGACTTACAAGGGTTTTAAAAGCTTTATATAGCACGTGGAAAACACATTTTTACTCTTTTTTATTGTTAAACTGATTCATCGCTTATAGCTGTGTGTTTGCACCAGTCAGTGACTTTTTTATCAAGTGAAATGAAGTACTTTACGTCAGTGAAGCGAACATGCTTCAGGGCCCGGGACTCAGGGATCATGTTTGCAAGAATATACAGTAATGTTCTTTATTATTTAAGAGTGTTATAACGTATTACAGTCACCAATATTATATGAACGCAATGAAACAAAATTTATGGCACCCCATAAACGTCAATTGAATAAACAGAATTATGCAATATTTTTTTCCTTTGAATTCTTAAAATATCTCAATTTTATTTCTTAACTAAGTACTGATATATTATTTTTAAATCATCAAATGATTCGTATTTTCTTATTATCCGATAACACCAAGACCTTTTAAACACAAAGATTGTAACTTTTTATTTTTTCTATTTATTTATTTATCCATTTTTGGGACACGCTGCCATACATTCTCTAGTATTATTGGTGTAGTTAAAAGAATATAGCAACTTTATCAACATCTTGTTATCTTAGGGGCCATTTAATCAAACCTCCATTCGAAACTTTTGCTCATTTCTCAAGGTATGTGGGGCACAAATCACTGACACTTAAATAACAGGAGGCAATTTTAACTCTTTATATCTCGGTGGACAGTGGTTATTATATTAATGCTCTTATTTTGTATAGATTGTTTCAATATCCCGAGGCAAAGATTTGGCAGTGGACAGGTATAATTGCCTAACGTGCCGGAACAGGTTTTTGACATACTTAGATTATTAGAAGCTGAATATCACAGTCGTTTAGTTTTATCCAGAAAAGAGCGGATTACTATTTTGTCTATAAGATAATACTTGTTTTTTTTTTTAAATCGAAGGTGTCACTGAACTAGAAGAAACATTTATTTTAATATTGAAAGGTAATAAATACAATATCGAAACTACATGTACTTGTTTTCACTTAAGGCTACTTGACATGGACATGGAATCGGAATTTGATTTTTAATCATGAAAGAGTTTCAACTGCCATTGTGGGGAAATGGCTTGTTGTGCGGGTTAGCAATGCATTACAAAGAGAGGGAATAACCGCTGAGCCAATCTAGCAGCCTTGAGATCATACTGTATTTGTCATTTGTTGACAAAAATAATGCAATTTTTGCTTCGACAGAATGCTCCATTTGCACTTTAATATAGTCATATCAGATGGATACACACAATTAACAGACACTAAACCTTATGTACGTTATATTGCGATTTTCTGACATGTGTGCACTAAACAGAACATTCCCCTGTCTCACTCACAAAAAAGATCGCTCCTTAAGGAACAGGTGTTCGTCACGTACTTGTATTGTTTATAAGTTGATTATATAACCTTGAAAAACAATTGTTTTGTCTTTCTATGAAATAATAATATTCTTTACCTTTAAACAAATATTACTATTCTTAGAAAGTTCAAAGAATATATTTTGTCAAATAATTATGAAAGAGACAAAATAAAAAACCAACCTCCACTCTTCCATCATTTTGATGCCTCCCTCTCCCTAATACTCAAATATCACCCTCTTAATTCGCCCCACCCCAAAAGGTGCGTATTCAGTCTCGAGGTGTTACGTGTAATCCGATTATCACCCTAACAACTGGTTCACGCTTTCTAGTTTTGAACCATGATCGAAATGATTACCATACTAAAGTATAGCATACAACCACACCTTTAGTATGGTGAAATGATCACCATACTAAAGTATAGCATATAACCACACCGTTGACAGGGGATGTGCGTGAACCAGTTTCTTTTGGAAGTTACATAATCACTACGATACTGAATTGGATGTTGACGGTGTACAACTTTCTGTTGAAGTAGTAGAAAATGTAACCATTGAAATTAAGTCGACCATGATAAAAGGTTGTCCATTGTGATAACCCTAGAATTGTAACAAAGCTTAAAGGCTACAGTCCCTAAATGGGTGCCACTTTTGCCAACGGCATCTTTACTGCAACGTTTTACCTACTTACACATAATTATCAGAATAATACAATTTTTGGCGTACATATGTAATAGAGTCTTTAGTTTATAAATGAGACTTTAGTAGTGATTTCACGTCCATTATCAAGGTCAAAATTACGTCAATAAACTACTTCGAAAAATTTACACCTTTTTCGCCGAAACCTTAAAATTTTATGATGTTCGAACGATTCGCCTGTTTTCAAATTTTGACAGATTGTAGGCTTGATACTTTTTATTGAATTACAAATAATATTTT
>JXSR01S005804.1:33487-43607 GCA_000969725.1 Ophiothrix spiculata | reverse complement strand
GTTGTGTAACCTTCAGCTGCAGGTAAATCTATACCTACTGTGTGACATCAGACTGATGATTTACAACAGTAGTTGGGTAACCTTCAGCTGAAGGGAAGGTAATATGCTTACTGTAGTATATGACATCAAGCTGATAGCCCACAATAATTGTTGTCTAACTTTCAACTGAAGGTAAATGTATACATATTTTGTAACATCAAACCAATGCCCACAACAATAGTTAGGTAACATCCAATTGCAGGTAAATCTATATCTACTGTGATGGTAGATTGATAGCCTACGTCAGTAGATGGGTAGCCTACAACTGCAGATAATCTATACTTACTGTATTACATCAAGCTGATAGCCTGCAACAGTAGTTGTCTAAATTTCAGCTAAAGCTAATTGTATACCTACTGCATGGCATCAGACAGATAGCCTACAACAACAGTTGGTTAACTTTCAGCTGCAGAAAACCTACACCTATTGTTAGACCTCGGACTGACGGCTCAAAGCAATAATTTGTAACACTCAGTTGTAGGTTAATCTATATATTCCTACCATGTGACATCAAACTGATAGCCTGCAAAAACAGTTGTGTAACTTTCAACTGCAGATAAATCTCTACTGTGTAATGTCAGACTGAGAGCCTACAGCAGTTGTGTAACCTTCAGCTGTGGGTAAATGTATATCTGCTGATGGTGTGGTGTACATCAGACTGATAACCCACATCAATAGTTGTTGAACCTACAGCTGGGGGTAAATATATACCTACTTGTTAATATCAAGCCAATACCTTAGAACAGTATTATCAAAAGGAAAAGATCATGGTTTGAACCTTATTACTGTTAAAGTTATCTTCTAATTCAAGCCATGTCTTTCTCGTGCATTGTCAAACTACAATCACATTATCCTGCATATTCATAGTCGTTTCAAGAAAGTCAACAAGATTACACAAAAAGTTACTAACAAGATTACAAACAAAGTTATAGTTCTGATAAGAACAATGTAACTATTTTATCCTAATGCTGGCCAGTTGTTGTGGTCATAATATTATAATAATGGCATGCATGGTCAGACAGAAGTAGAGGTCTAAGTTGGTGCTTGCTGCCACATTCAAAGGTGAATCAAAAGAATAAAAAACATTAATAAACAGTCGCGCGAGCTAGTGGGCATTGCGTCATTCCAAAGTCTAGAACAGCATTGCAAGCTTCCACATAATTTTTCAGTTACACAGATCAAATGAACACATCTAACAACATGACATTCATGATCAGACAGATATAGAGGCATAATTTGTTTCTATACTGTCAAATTCAAAAATGATTTTAACATTCGCGCGAGCTAATGGGCATTGCTTGATTGTGAGAGCTGGGACAGCATTATGTACCGTCTCATAAAAATCAAATGCGCACATCTAACAACAAGCAATAATTGAGTAACCTTTATACGTGGGTTAATCTCTACCTACTTTTTTTAAATCAAACAATTTACAAATTGACCACAACAGCAGTTGCGAAACTTTCAGCTGCATGCAGTAATGTCAGATTGATAGCCCCAACTGAAGTTGCGTAGCTTTCAGCTGCGGGTATGCCCTACCTACTGTGTGATGGCAGATTTATTGATAGTCCACAACAGTAGTTGTGTCACTGTTTAAGTGCTGGTAAATCTCTTCTACATAGCTGTTCATCGTGGAATTTTCATCTAATACAGTAGTTGAAATGTCACCTTCTGGAAACCATTTCCTTTAGTTTGCTTTGGAGGAAAATTAATTAAATTGTGTCATTTTGAAACTTACTATTTTGAACCACCAGGATACAAGCTGTAATTATCTCATGTTAAATTATACTGATAATTACTTAACACATTACCAGGATTCTGAGAAGAATATCTTTTTTAGAGCCACCATTTGTCTATGGTTAATGTACATATTACAAGCAATTTCATTAATTTATCCTGAAGAGGTTAAATCTACTCCTGATATTTAAGTCTTGCAGTTTCTGGCATGTCTGATAGTAAACTACAGAACTGTGATATGAATTTCATTGCAGTTATATGTTACTGTCTTGTTATTTATATACAAATGTTGGGTACTCTATGGCAAAATTTACAATCAGTGGCTTTGCTTGTTGTAATGCAGGGGATATAAACCCATCATAACATTCCGAGGTTCATATAGCAAAAAAAAAAAACCATTGAAAAAAGGCTTCACTTGCACATCATTTTATATCTGACCCTTTCATATTATATGAATCAAGTTAGTTATTCTGTTACTTTTTATTAAACCCACAAAAAAAAATCTTACCCCTGTTATGCAAACTCCTATCTAAATTTAGAAAACTTCATCTGCAACGATTTTTTATAAGCCATCAAATTATACTGATATTAAATAAATTGGAGAAAATAACTTTCAAATTTTGAAAAAAAAGATCAGAAAACCTTTTTACTAGAGCATTCCATTTGATGGTGTTTTTGTATTTTTCCATTGTAAAAGCCTAACCCCACCTCAAATGTTGGTACAATGGTGGCAACGTAATGAGTTATTTAAGAACTGAATGAAGAATTAAGGACTGGTATGTAGCAGTCTGTTTACAATGATCTTTAACAACTTTTCAACTCTAACTATGGGTGGCTGAAAGATTAGTATAACTAACATCATGTCCTTTAAGTTTGAACTCTATGGAGTACCATCAAATTGGATGAACTTAAAGTTCAGGGTCAGTTTTAGTTGTGTTTTTACATAGCAGAAAACAATTCTTGTGTAGGATGGTATCCGAAAGGAGGGTCGAATCAATTCATAGCTCAAACACACATATTTCAACCAAAATGTCATTTTAAGAGCATATAATATCTGAGTGCAACATGATAATGCCATGAAATAAAATTCTTATAAAATCCCCACAAAAGTTGAATAAATATTGTTATTTACATTTATTCACATCATTGTATTCCGAAAAGGCAACTACATTTGGGTACAAAGAATTTTTGATACATCCAGTATATATAACCCTGGGATACATCCTTGTATGTTGTGTAATTGTAGATTACTAGTTTCAAATATTCTTTTATTTATTGCTTTTACTTTTTCTGTAGTCAGTCATTATATTATCCAGTTAACTAATTTCCAGAATTAGGAGGGGCTAGCCATGATTTCTAGTCATACAAAACTTGTGTAATTCTACCTACAGGCATTCATCAGAAATAACTGTAGGGACAAATACTAGTTTTGGAAAATCTATATTTAAGCAATAATTTAGTGGTGCTTAAAAATAGTTTACCTTCTAATTTTGCCATTTTTATTTAATTTTCCATTTATCTGGTTCCATTTATCTGGTTACCTTCACAAATGAATGAACCCACCCTATTTCATTCCTACATAAAACCTTCAGATTTTAATAATTATTGCCGAAAGCACTGAACTTTTCAATTTGCTACTTTCATTGGTGAAATACATTCATCTTTAGGTTTGTGCTTTAACTATCCATGGTTAATTTGAAACGGGTTTATATAGTGTGTAGAAATCTTGGCTTGCCCCTTATATGCATGGGTACATAGTTTGAAAACAGTACGGTAAGTATCTGAAATCACTCATTATGGCTAACGGGGAAATGGTCCATTGCTTTAGGAACAGATTTGTCTAATTGTGAAATTTTGATCATTGCCAAATTTGTAGGCATAATAATTGAAATGACGGAAGTTAATTGTATATTAAAATGTTTAGCATCGTTCTTGTCCCTCCACAGACATAGTTTTGGCCTTGGAGGCCAAATTAACTGCTGATGTAGATAAAAATCATATCTCTTTGTCATAACTTTTGAAAATTGACAAACCACATATGCTAGAATTTACTTTAATACTATATTTGCAAACCAAGCCAAATGATACCTTAAAGGTAAGTATTTATGATATACCACTTGGAACAATTTCTGATATTTAAGTGATTAAACAGTGATCAGAGTATAGTAAGCAATGGCTTTTTAGCATATGATGTAACATATGTATTAAGGTTTGGTCGTAAATGTTGGAAACATTTTAATAATGACGTGCCACTGAGAGATGACCTTAACTTTGAGTCAAGATTTATATCTGAAATAGTGCATTTTGGTACGGGTGTCTTGATTGGTTCATGCTGAGTTAAGAAATATTATTTGCAGTAATGTCAGTATCATTTGAAGTAATATATGTGGTTTGTTTTCAAAAAAAATGTCCCACATAATTAGATTTTGATTAGGAAAAGCTTGTGAGAAGTCATACATGCAATAAGTATTCATTAGGATGAATATGAATTGATAGACTGTAAAATTGTAAATTACATGCTTCAATGTATAAGCTGTGATGGCCGAGTCTGGTGGTCCATACAAAATACTTTATTATTTCATGTTACTTTATGTCACAGTATGTCAACAAAGTTTAAACTGACATGGTAAGCAAGAAGCTTATACAGAAGAAATTATATGATTTTGTCAATCAAATCTAAAAGACAAAGTAACCCAATTTATGTACATTTATTTGTAAGTGCACAATTTGTAAACCAAACAAACAGATGAGACAACTTAAATGCCATCAATCATTATACAATGAATTTGATTTTTTAGATAATAACCATAATATAATTAGAGGGTTTCTAATGATATGGCATTTTTGCAACCAAAATTTATAGGTATATAAATGTAATTAAATAACTTTTGGAAAATAACTTCATTATACTGTAAAGCATGATATGTTATCGACTAGAAAATGTTTTAAGTAATGATATTTTTTTCCATTTTAGTACATGAAAATTTATCAATTTCTCTTTTAAGTCACTAATATTTGCCTACATATATAGAATTGTGTGCATTTTAATTTCGCAAATTGTCTAGTACCTGAAATTAAAATGCATTCAAAATTTTCCAGCTTTACAGAATGCTTGACAAGTTGTGTCATTTTGTACTTTAAGAGATAAATTTAAATTGTATTTGATATCTTAGTAAGCTGAATTGATAGTGATGGGGTACTCTTAAAATAATAGGTTCAATTTGGGTATTGTCAGCTATGTCGGGTAACTTCAACCACTTAAAATTCTGAAATTCATGAATATTGCTATCATTAGCATGGATGATGCCAACTTTCAACTTGACATTAGAATTTGTCTGTATATGAACACATGAGTGAACTTACCCAACTGCAATATGCTTGGCAACTGTCATCATGGTGTACTTACCCTATGGGTAGCGAAAATACCAACAAAATTGTAGAAAGTTTTGTCTTTTTTTCAACAAGATAAGTAAATGATATCTGATTTGAACCTATGACATGCTTCTTTGATATATATAGCATCCCTGAATCATCAGTTTGTCTAATCGCAGTGAAGAAAATTACATTTAACATCAAATGATTGAAGTTACACGAATTGGCCCTATTTATTCATTGTTAGCTAATAAATAAAATATGTACGTTGGTTACCACATTGTAAGCTAACAATTGAAATATGTAACAAGCTAAATATGTATGTTGGTTACCATATTGTACACTAAGAAGTGAGATATGTGTATTTGGCACCATATTTGTTAGCCAAAACATTAAAATATTATATTGGTTACCATATGTTAGCTAAGAAGTGAAATATTTTGTTGGTTGCCATATTATTAGGTAAGAAGTGAAATATGTGTATGTTGGTTACCATATTAATTGTTAGCTAAGAAGTGAGACATGTAAGTTGGTTACCTTATTGTTTGCTATAAAGTGAAATATGTATGTTGGAAACAATATTGTTAGCTAAGAAGTGAAATATGTATGTCGGGCACCATATTTGTTAGCCAAAACGTGAAATAGTATATTGGTTACCATATTGTTATCTATGAAGTGAAATATTGCTTTCCATATTGTTAGCAAAGAGGTGAAATTAATATGTATGTTTGTTACCATAATTTTAGCTAAGAAGTAAAAAAATACATGTTCATTACCATACTGATAGATAACAAGTGAAATATGAATGCTGGTTACCATATTGTTAGTTGACAAGTGAAATATGAATGCTGGTTACCATATTGTTAGCTGACAAGTGAAATATGAATGCTGGTTACCATATTGTTAGTTGACAAGGGAAATAATATGAATGCTGGTTACCATATTGTTAGCTGACAAGTGAAATATGAATGCTGGTTACCATATTGTTAGCTGACAAGTGAAATATGAATGCTGGTTACCATATTGTTAGCTGACAAGTGAAATATGAATGCTGGTTACCATATTGTTAGCTGACAAGTGAAATATGAATGCTGGTTACCATATTGTTAGTTGACAAGTGAAATATGAATGCTGGTTACCATATTGCTAGCTGACAAGTGAAATATGAATGCTGGTTACCATATTGTTAGCTAACAAGTGAAATATGAATGCTGGTTACCATATTGTTAGCTGACAAGTGAAATATATATTGTTATGTTGCCATATTGTTAGCTAACACGTTAAGTATTATATTGGTTACCATATTGTTAGCTAAGATGTGAAATATATGTGTATTGAAATTTAGTTAAAACAGCCAGTGCTGTATCTCTTTAGTCAAATTTGACTAATATTTTCGAAGCCAATTTGTGACAAGAAGTTAAGATACTTCAGTGCTAAGGTGGACTGGATGTTTGGATATACAACAACATACTCATCAAGAAATGGATTGAAAGCCAATCCATTGTAAGTGGTAGTTTGTTATATTCTCCCAGGTTGCCTGTATGCATTTTACGCCTATTATGACACGTCCATGAGGACCTCACCCATAGATAGAGACTGCTACTTTAGCCATGATGGCTGTACTTGTGTGAGATTTTACTTCTCAACTTGGAAATTCCAAGTTTTTGCTGTGACTATTTGATATTGATGAATGGAATGATGATGACAAAGAACACTCTTGTATCACGTATAGTTGTGATAATGATGTTTACAAAGAAATGTCACTGAAATTTTCAGTGCAAATCGAATGTCGATTGTGTAAAGACATTCAGTTGACAATATATTCTAACAAAGAAATACTTCACTGGAATCAGTGGAAATCGAAAGTCGGTTGTGTTAGACATTCAGTTGACCATACTTGCTTACAAAGAAACACTTCACTGGAATCAGTGCAAATTGAATGTCGTGTTTTGTTAGACTTTCAGTTGACAATATATGCTTACAAAAAAACTTCACTGGAATCAGTGCAGATCGAATGTCATTTTTGTGAAGACATTAAGTTGACAAAATATGCTTACAAAGAAATTCACTGAAATCAGTGTGGATTGAATGACAATTGTGTTATGTTAACACTTTCAGTGTACAATAAAACATAGAATTGGATCCTCCATATTAAGAAAAGCATATTTCCTTCTACAAACTTGAAATGGCATATTGTAGCCAAGAATTTATATCATTTTGTTTGACTGCACCATGAGATTCGCATGTCAATTATAAAAACTTGTAGCCTTTAAAGTATATTATCATAGCCAATAGGATATATTCACTTATTTAAAACTTTTTGCTTTTAGCACACTAACCTTTGTATTGGAAATGATATATCTTACAAAATTGCAATATTAACAACAAAGTGCATTATCCACAAAGAATTTTGATGTAAGAAAATCTCTAGCATTTATTGGAATGAGAGCAAATAACTTTTTGTGTTTATAGAAAATAAGATGTTTGTTCAAGAGTAGATAAAACACCAAAAAGTTGATGTAAGTCTCAGCAATTAAGTGAGAGCAAAGAACTTCTGTGTTTATAGAAAATTAAGGCATTTGTGCAAAGGACAAAGCATTGTCCCGACAAAAAACTTCAATGCAATGTAAGGAAATCTCTGCATTTAGGGTGAGAGCATAATACTTTCTGAAGTTTGTTTGTGTGTTTATAGAAAATAAGATATTTGTTCAAGAGTATGCAAAACATCCAACAAAAACTTATGTAAAAAGTGTCTATTTAAGATAGTATTTAGTATAGTGTTTTCTTGTTGTTTTCTACCGCAATTCATTTGCATTTTGAGTGTAAATTCAGTTATGGTTGATTGTGGGGAAAATGTTTTGTCTGTTAATATGTTGCATTAGAAGAAGTAAAAAACAGTGGGTAATTGTCATTTCTGTAGAAATTATGGTAGCGCTGTTGTGTTATTCTTTGCATACCATTTGTTGAAAAAGTGTCAGAAACTTTAAATAAACACTCTAATCTAAATTTTACACAAGTACAAACCCAGGGTATAAACACTTAAACAGATTTTTCGCAATGAATTAATGTGATAGGAAAATTAAATCAAGAAATATGTTGGTTTTAAATTAAGACGTAGATGAATAAAGAAATGCTAAGAAATGGATAAAATATAAATGGTCGCAAATTTATACAAATAATAGGGAAAAAATAATAAACAAATAAATGGTTGAATGAGGAAATAAAATAAAGAATTTAAGAAAAAATGAATTCAAAAAAATCATAAAAGGTACTGAAATACTAATGGAGGTAGTACAGGGTAATGCCAATGTTCAGATTTAGTTATGCATGGCTGGCGTTATTTGTTGCATTCATGTGAGCATAACATGTGATGCAGTTAACCCTTACTTTAGCATGCTGATGTACAGTGTTCATGATTTAATAATGTGACAAATTTGGAAGACATTTTTAAATTTTGGGCTAAATTTTTTCATGAGTATGTTTCATGTGTGAGGCTGGTGTGTGATACAGCTGCAGTGGGTAACTACGACCAGGAATATGGAGACGGCGTGGAAACTGAGCTAGGAGATGGTGTGCAGTGGCAGCGCCAGGATTGACAAGCTGGTGTGTGGGGGGGGGGGGCAAACCAGGGGAAACAGAAACAACTGGGGTACATTTTTAAAAGCAAAAATGATCCTAGAAACATTTTGGAATTTGTATATAGCACGCATACAATTTTTTGGCCAATTAGCTTATTGTAGCTATCTTAAATTTGTTTGAAGCATGTAAAAATGTTGTCAACTTTCTAATTTTAGCTGAAAATCTTGAAATTCACTAAGCGTGCATTTTTTCTTGACATTTATGTTTATATTATCAGAAAAGGGGAAATTAAGTATGACTGAAGTGGGGAAAGCATGGGGCAAGGCTTATGGGGGGAAATGCCCCAGACCCTCTCTTTGGCGCTGCCAGTGAGGATGTGTATTACTCTACCGGCCAGGACAGCGTCAAAGACAATCTAGTATACAGGTGCAAATGTTTCAGGGTTGTGGTGGACTCATGTCTTCGGGCTTGGGTCAAATTGCTCATTACAACCTTGGACTGTTTACATCTTTGTGCTAATTTATCATCATACCCAGGTGCTGAGTTAACTGCAGACAGGACCGAAGTACTTGCAATGGAGCAGACATTACCAGGAGTGAGAGTGTATGAAGAGAGTGACTTTGTTATTTTAGCTTTCATTTAAATTGAAATAGAAATTAAACCAGATAATAAATTAGTTTATACTGCCATTGCAATTAAACTAGAAGTACCAGTTCAATGAAAAAATTAAAAGCAAAGCATTTCTCAGCAATGACAATAAAAACACTTGCACCTAATTACAGTACACATCAAACCTGCTCTGATTTCACTGAGGCAATAGGCAGTGGCTTTTTATGAACTTGTTAATTTTCAGTCTTTAAATAATGAATAAAAACTTTGAAAATTGATACTAGTTTATCTCAAAAGGTTCTTGAGATGCTAATAGAATAGTCAACAGTGCTACCATTTTTACTTATACGATTAATTATTTAATGTGGTGACTCTTACAATTTAGTTATTTCATATTGAAGGTTTAAGAGTAAAAATGAATATATGTTATGCAGTCATAAATAATTGGAAAATGTGAAATCTGGTGGGTTGTCTTGACTTATGTGAACATGTTTAGATATTTCTGTATAGTTGTATATATTTTGTTTAATTCATTCAAGAGATGTTTTTTTTAAAGAATTTTTGAATAATTTTCTTTAGTAGTATTTGTTAAATTTTCTTTTTCTGCTTCATTAATAGAATAGAGGGTTCAGTTTTAAATTTCAGTTGAATAGGCCCAGTCAGTTTGATTTTATGAGCAAATTTTGCATTTCACTGCTGCCTATACTTTTTATTTAAATTTAGTTATGGTGACCATGATAAGAAATGAAAACATTTTCATTAATACCACAAAAAGGAACTTTTT
>JXSR01S005804.1:12092-23031 GCA_000969725.1 Ophiothrix spiculata | reverse complement strand
TCTTTGGGTGAGAGCACATGCAATTGCAAAAAAAAATAGGGGTCTTTGGGTGACAGCGACGCTGAAAAAGGGGGTCTTTCGAGCCTTACATACGCATCGCCTCAAGAATGGGACTGCCCCCCCCGGGAATTTATATCAAAGCCGCCTATACATTACTGTATAAATTAATTATGCTTACCATAATTAGACACATTTTCATACATATTTCCAAAACGGTACATAGCTGATGCGTGACATTTTGCATTGGTTATTCGAAAAAATATGACCAATATTTTGGTACCAAAATCCCAAAAAGTTTGAAATAAAGTTGAAGCAATCGGACCATGCTAAATTTATGAAACAACTTTAACAACTCATGACTGTAAGATGTCAATTGAGTTGAGCGTATCCTTTACCTAGTAAGGAATCGTGTCGGATCTAACGTTTACTATAGTTTATCTCAGAGTTGTTTTTCTTCGTTCGCGGGTTTTTTCTTTCCGACACTTGTTGTTAAGGCCTTCTGCGTACTGATGCACTTATTTTCACACATATTTGCAGCATGATTTGTTGATTTGGATTGTTTACGCTCACGCTGTTGTTGGAGCATGCGTTAAGAGGGGCGTACATGACCCGATTTGAAAGGAAAAACAACTTTGAGAGATAGAATAAATATTCTTTTTTAATTGTTTGTGGATGTAAATCGTGAACACCTTGATGGTCGCATTCCTGCAGTATGGACTCACGCGATTGTACACTTTCAACTTCAAGGAAGCGACATCAGCCTTGACCCTATTGGCTATTAATACTATTACTATCATTTGCATTGAATTTATATGAATATCAATATCGGCTAGGAAAAAAGACACTCCGATACTACATGTTTGCTATGGCTGTATCATTTTAATGGCGACCGATGGTCTCGTTACTAACACGCGATGCATCGTTGTGGTACGGGTGGTCGTGCTATATCACTCACTGAACGACCGTATGATAGTCTACACACCCCCCCCCCTTAAGTCTGTTCCCAACTGTGAAGCAGGCTTTCATTTTTAAGGCGAGCTAGAGTGATTACTCTCCTATGCTAGCCTAAACAGTCTAGGAGAGATTTATATCACCTCAAACTGCTAAAACCAGCTAATATCTAATGGTGTAACCTCAAATCACTCTCCTGACAACTCTCCTTGAACCTTTCAGGAGAGTAATTTATAGCTCTTCAGCATTTTTCAAAAATGAAGCCCTGGTGAAGCATACTCAATTTCCTATAATGTCAGTGCTTGCTGCAATCTCGAGTTGGTACAGACTTTGTTGTGAATTCCAGAAAGTGAGCAACAATTTTATAAACATGTTGGTGTATCTTGAAAAGATGATATTGATGTTGTGCCCTTGAAGAGAGGGTCAGTAACATCTTAGGGAAGTGGTGGCTATCATTATGTCACTGTGCTGACCTGTGTGGTTTTAAGTCTTGGATCAAGGCTATGTATTAAAAGGTGTAGGTTCCGATCACATTCTCATCCCCAGGGCTCAACCGGAAGTAGTGCATTTATTTAATGTCAAATGGAAGCTCATATTTTTCTGATTGTAAATCCAAAATTTAACTTCCAAATTCCAAGTGGTTTTTGAGATATAACAAAAAGTGTAAAGTTAATTGGTATACCTATTTTCCATTTCTTATGTATTTTCATAACAGCCTCATCCCCAGGGTTGCATACTTTGTTTTGCCTCTGAAGAGTAAACAAGAAGAAAACTGAGGGTGAAACCACCCCAAAGGCATTACAGAGGCCAAAGTCAATCAGTTAAAAGTAGATTACACACATGTTAAAATAGGAACCTACACCTTTAATAACTGATAATCATGTGTGCAATGTGACAAAAAAATGTCGACAGTACCAGTTTATAAGTTTATCCTAAACATGGGCATTATTAGTAGGCCTACAGTAGTACCACTGATCTGGTAATAAACATTTTCATTCTGTGTTTTATTACCCAATTATCTAGTACAAATTTGTATTTGAAAAAGTTAAAGGGGCATTGGACAAAATTTTGAAAATACGTTTGTGGATGATTTACACTTTCCATGTTAGAAAATAACAGTCAATTACCAGATATCGGGAAAGTTTTGATCAAAACCCTCAAAAAAGTCAAAAATTTGAATTTTATTTTATATGATGATTTTGGGTATGAGGCTATTATCTAAATCTATTTATTGATGCTATACAATGAGAAAGAGTCAAAGATTTGTTTGTAAAATATTTCTTTCATATCATAGATTGCAGCAAAATTCAAAGAAATTTTAAATTTTGATTAGATCTCCAGAAAAGGTCAGTTCTAGAAATTCAACTACAGAGGGCAGTATTTATCATTGTCGACAATGATAATTAATATTAAGAGAAAATCTAAATATTTTGATATACAGGGTTTGAATTTGACAATGAAACTTTGCATGCTCATTATTACCACTTATACTTCAAATGATGCAAAAGTCTCAAAATGTTTGAGGAAAAGTTTGGGGATGATGCTGAACTTGTCCAATGCCCCTTTAATACTTAGAGTATGGTTTAGGGGCTTGATATTTCAGCAAAGTCTTAATCATAGGCGTAATGACAAAACAGACAACAAGTACAACATGCAAGTGAGAAAGATATATTAAATGAGACAAACACTCAAGGATGAAAACAAAAGGACAATGGCATCAAAAGAAAAATTACACACAATAAACATTGTGAAGAACAAAAGAGAGGAAGTCTGTGGAGGTAATTTGTTGGATTAGTGCACGATTGAAACACATTAAGAACAAAATTAGAACATAATTATGGGGATAAAAGATGATGAACTTTGTATAATTGGTGGTAGGAGAGAAAATAAACTGAAATGGATAAAAAGAGGTAAGAAGAAATATGTGATTGAAAGAAGGTCTAGGCCTATATGATGAATAAATAAATAAATAAATAAAAATGAATTCAATAAATAAATAAAGGATACTGTGGAGATAAATTCACAAAAGTTAATGTAACATATGTAGCATGGTCTTGATGTCAGTGTGATGTTTTAGTATGAATGTTTTAGTAGGCATGCTTCGAGGCTACCTAATGGATTTAAATTTAATTCATGAACATGCAGACGGTAGCGTTCACACTAAGGTTGGGAGCGTTACATAGATCTACCATTTCTTACATGCATGATACGTTACAGTAGCTTAGCCAGGTTTCCGAAAGTGGGGGTGCCACTATCAGTGGCGTAGCCAGGTTTTTGAAAGTGGTGGGGGGAGGGGCACAATATGAAGATGAACCAACAGAATTGTATTGATCATGCGAGTGTATTTAAAAATAGATAAATTTTATTACACTTTAGAGGAGTGATCCTCACGGGTATACCCAACAGTGATAAACACTCTACAAGGGGTACCCCTACAATGACCAGAACGGGGTTGGGAACAATCAGGGGTAGAATACCCTACACTTTACGATACTGACTGCGATTACATGTACAGGTATGACTCTTCTGTACATGGGACCGACGGCATTACGTCCCCTCCGAAGGACGACAATCTCTCATGAAATATTCACCCAACTCTAAATACTTCGTGTAAGGGGCGGAGAAGATCGAATATCTGGCCCAATGCTCCAACCAAGTCAGACAAACATCTTAGCAAAGATTCCGAGATTCCATTCCGGCAAGGCAACCCTCACTGGGAATCGAACCCGGGTCCAATGCGTGCAAGGCGAGATTGCTAACCACTACACTACGCCGCCCCTATAAAGTGTAGCGAACGAAGTGAGCGTAGCGAATAACGGGTGGGGTGATGGGGCTTAGGGCCCCTGATGGGGGTCCAGTGGGTGAAGCCCATGGAAGCTCAGGGGTTTCAGCTATTTGACACACTGCACGAAGGCTAATTGAAACATTTTTGGATTTATGTAGTTATAGTAGTGTTAAAATGCTGTGAAAATCATCATAGTAAATTGCAGAAACAGACATTGGCAGGCGGCCTATGGCCGCTCGGACCGATGCACTGTTTATGCGATATCGCCGCACGGCCTGCAGCCGGTCAGCTCAACTTTGCCAATGGGCACTTTTTAAACCAATGGACGGTCAGTAGTGGGGGGGGGGGGATTGGCCCCCGGCCCCATCTAGCTACGCCACTGGCCACTATAAAGACGAACCGACAGAATTGTATTGAAGCATGGGAAGTATGAATGAAAATTCTGAGAAATCAGCCTTTTCAGTGTTTCTAGAAATTAACGCAATAACATTTGAGAAGTAGAAATATGATAATTCTCCCATTCATACACGATGAAAGAAATTTCTTCAAAACAAAATTTATGACAATCAGTGGTCAGATGCTAAAACATTCTCAGAGCATATGGTATCCCAGATGTTATAGTTAATGCAATACAAGGCTCCTACACCAATACAAGGGCAAAGGTAATTACCCCAGATGGAGAAACTGAAGAATTTGACATTCTTGCAGGTGTGCTACAAGGGGATGCTCTAGCACCATACCTCTTTATTATCACACTTGATTACTGTTTAAGGACTGCAATTGATGGTAGAAAGGAAGCGCTGGGATTTACAATTAAGCCCAGACGTAGCAGAAGAATAGGTCCAATCAATCACTGACTTAGATTTTGTCGACGATATTGCACTAATCTCGGATATAGCATCCCAAGCTCAGGAACTTCTGAATGCAGTTGAAGTAGCAGCATTGAAAGTTGGATTGCATATGAATGCAAAGAAAACACAATTCATTGCATTCAACCAACCACATGAGACTCATATACAAACACAAGACGGCTCATTTCTCAAAGAAGTTCAGGACTTCAAATATCTTGGAGCCTGGGTCCAAGAGCAGGCTCCAAGATATTTGAAGTCCTGCACTTCTTTGAGAAATGTGCCGTCTTGTGTTTGGATATGAGTCTCATGTGGTTGGTCCAAAAACACAGAAAACGATATTAAGATCCGGAAAGCTATGGCACGGAGAGCATGTAATAAGCTCAACAACATCTCGAGCTCAAGATTACCATGGAATATTAAGAGACAACTTTTCCAGGCAACTGTTGAAAGTGTGCTCCTGTACGGTTCCGAAACATGGACCATTACAAACAGAATAATTTGGCAAATCTCTTGATTGATGTTACACCAGAATGCTGCGAAAAGCACTTGATGTATTAAAGTTGGAAGGCCCACATGAGTAACAAAGTGCTGTATGGTGACCTTCCCAAGATAACAACAACTATTAGAAAGAGGCGCCAAGACATTCATCAATCAACTCCATGATGATACTGGCCTTACAACAGCAGAGATGGAAGCCTGCATGCAAGAGAGGAGACTTTGGAGAGCTATCATAGGAGTTCGTCAGCAGACGGATGACTGAGTGAGTGAGTGAGTGGTCAGTTTGCAATGCCACAGAAAAAAAAAATAGTTTCATATTTGTGAACCACTGCCACAAAAAAAAATTCTTTTGTAAATAGTTTTTTTCATAAATTTTACAAAATTTGTGAAATTTTCATGGTGGCCAAATTTGCCGTGTACTAAGTCTATGGGAAACTGGAAAATAAAAATAAAGGAACTCGCAAATGCTTCTACGGAAAAGAATCAACACAAGTTTTTTCATCAATCTGCACATTCTTTGTAATTTTGAACAAATTCTGTGCAGGACACCGTAGCCGTTAATGCTACCTTAACTTTTGCATTCAAAAGTTTGTCATGAAAATTCCTACATAGATATTCATCATCTGAGGCTGCTATTGCTTTTGTTTATATACTGCACACAGCACCCTGATTGCTCTAAGGCTCTGTACCTCCATTTACTACCCTGCTCAACAAGTAGATCACACTCATGACGTACACCTAAATGAAAATTGAAAGGTCGGGTCAACACATGCCCTGGCAAAAAAGTAATATACCCTGCCCTATCCCGCTACCTTCATATTGGATAAGGAGAAGAGTGCTTTTATGAAGGGGATTCCAGACTTACGTTTTTGACTTGAAAAATTGAAAAAAATCACTTTTAAGTGGCCACAGAACGTAGCATAAACATTGCAAAAAATGTATATCCACAAGTTTGTTGTTGATAATGGTGCTCACTGGTGGGGTCAAGACAATAAGACGTGTAGGTGTTCAAAAATTAAATTAAAATTGCCAAAATCCTGAATAAAGAATAAATTTATGTAACATTCGGAGATGTTTGTGACATCGCACGGAAATGATTTTTTGTTCCAAATGACTTCAAAATAAAATTCCCTGACATGTTAGCAATTTTTTATTGCACTTTACACAGATGACGGGGAACTTATTTACAAATATTTTAAAAGTGGTTGGAAATTCTATTGTCAGGATTTCTTTTAATGATTTGTATGGTGTGGCAACGTTTGGTAACGTTCGTTTAAATGACATTTTGGTTTAACGTTTTGGTACCGTTTGCGACATTTTTAAATTAACATGTGTGCTCATTCATGCACGGATAGAAAAACTTCACCATTTCCCAAGTACCAAGTTACAAACGCATGACTGAAAAGCCTGCTTATGTGATCAAATAAAAAGGCTAATTTTTTGCTTGAAGTCAACAGAAGTTTCATTTTCTGTGAAATCAGCCACTTTGAAAAATATATTACAAACCAAAACAATCACTTAATTTTAGCAAATGATGAAAATGTCACTTTGTTTTAGATCATCAATTTGACTGATGACTAGTTACAGTACTCCTTATTTGAAACTTTGCCAACTCACGTCTAGTGCTTATAGGCCATACAAAGGATATTATCCATCTGTGTTTTATTAAAACATTTCTAATGTGTAGCCACTTATAGACCTCATTTGAGGGTCTCTGCTTACGCCCAGTTGCCCACACCCAGTTAATCTGATTATATTCTAGAAAGGAACATCTAGTGGCAAGTTCATAAAGTATTGCAAGTGAGGAATTTGTTATTAATTTTGTAACTTTTAAAAAGCAAACATATAAGGCTAGATGTTTATTTTCTGATATTTTGGTATTTGTAACTTGCATTTTTCAAAAGAAAATTTAATGAGAAATTCAATTGCCTTTATGTTAAGGTAGTATGTGCAGGAACAAACATTATTAATGGAATGTACTAAAAATAACAAATTGTGTCATTATTTTTGACCACCCTGTATAATTTGAACCCCAGTGAATTTCGACCCTGAAAGGCCATCATTATATTCTGCAAGCAATGTTTGTTTTATCAAGATACAGCTTTTTCAAAAATAACATCATTGCACTAAGTTGGGTCTCTAAAATGTACATTATAAAATTTGTGCGTGTAAGCACGTATGCATTAAAAATCATACTCTGATGAATTTGACTTCTATGGTGCATTCTTGATTTTGGAGTTTGTAATTATTTGTATGATCTATTTATAATCTGCGACCTTATCAATACTGTTAAGGAGTTTTAAAATTAATATGATGACAAAAATTGTATCTATAGGCCTATAAAACAAATATTGACTTATTTTGATTAAAATCCCTGGCCTTGTGAACTCAAAACCATTAACTGTGCTCTCGGCTTTGCTTCGCGCTTAATAGAGGTTTTGAAATCTGCTTGGCTTGAGTTTTGTTCAAATTTTGGAAACAAGGGGGAAGTCAAAATTAGACACAACAAAGTTGTTTCCCACATATGACAACACTTCATGATTGGGTGACTCACAAGCGGGTGCTTGAGCTCTTAATGACAAGCTTTGGCATGGACATTGTGTAGTTCATTAGCAGAATGGACTTTATAAGAGACATATTATTGCAGAGGAACTTGTGGTACATATGTGGAACTCTTTGTTTGGATATAGTACTGTAGCAGAAATGGGAACAAATGGTATTTATAATATTGTTTTTATTATTTTTGAAATTAAGGTATTCTTCAACCAGTTTTAATTAATTTTTATTGAAATATTTGTGACCTATTTAGCTTCATAACTTGTTATGTTGGCTGATTAAACCATATTCCTATATTTTATGATGTCGACATTTTTAGCTCTCCTTTGTATTTAAGGGTTTAGGATTTTAGCTGCTGGTCTTGACATACTGAAAGCTTGCTAGATTGTTATGTTTCACTTTCATTATGGTTAGGACCAAGGAAATTGAAAAAAAGGGAATTGGTGCTCCTGCCATTTTGATTTGACTGCCGTGTAAATCCTGTGGGACGATGGCCATCTTGAATTGTCGCTCTGATGGAGGGCTAGTTGTACCTCCAACATTTTATGTCATGCCGTGCCACACATCTTTGAGAGTCTTTCATTAGCATGAAAATTAGTGTACTTTGATCTGAGCAAATCGTTATAAACGCTGCTTGAAAGGCTACACAGTTTGCGTGTGAAACAAATCCCACACGCTGTACATGCGTCAAGTAAAGATTTTTAACGCGATTGCCTGGATATCGGGCCAAAACCCTAACATATTTGGAGGCAATAACTCTAGCTCTATGAGCGACAACCAAATGGCGGCAAGTGCCGCTTCACGTTAAGTTCTTTGGTTAGGACACATTCCTTCAAATATTTTGTATGTGTAATGAACCGATCTAAAAAGCATATAGTCTATATATGCTTTTTAGATCGAGGCTGTAAATGACAGGTTTCTCAGTCTCACAAAGTGAAAAAATTGCCTGCTATAATATATAATTACTAATAAAGGCCACTGGTCAACGGTTTGCGTTGATATTAGCCTTGTTCAGACGATCGTTGACTAGCCGTTGATATCATCGAAGAATTAGTCATCGATGATTAACTTGTGTTTTATGACCGTCTGAATGCGATCGTTGACAAGGAAACTTCAACGAAACTTCAAGTTATAAACCACAAGCAATCTTATGGTTTACGCGTAATCAACGACTAGTCATCGAGGTTTAGGTCCGTCTGAATTGTTTGTCAACGACATCGAAGATAAGCGTGACTATTGATGCATGAACCTGTGTACATTTATCCTATGTTATCTCTCTGGGCCTATTGTATAATGTACAGTAACATAACTGAATGCCTGAATCTCATTTGCTGATGTCAACTTGTTTACTTATATCTCAAAATTATATTTACATATAGCGTGGCTATTGGCTAATATTTTATCGACAAATTTAAATTTTTTAGGTAAAAATTTGTCGGGAAATTATTTTTTGATTTTGAAATGATAGATTATGTTAAAGATTTGACCATTTGTTATGGATATTTCCTTTAATTTCTTAATTAATTAATTAATTTATAATTATTTATCATACAACATGACGACTGACTAAGTATGATCAGAGAGATGCTAATAGCACCTCTCTGGTATGATAAATGCTACCTTCTTCTTCATAGATATATTTTCTTTTTTCGTTTGTTATGTATTCTTATAGTTTTCCCAATTTGACATGATTTCAGAACTGAGAAAAAATTTTACATACTGGTATCTAGCGAAACATAAAATCATATCCAAAATATATCATCGATGATTATTATACTAGCAAATAATCATCGATGACAGCGTTAAGTATGAACGCGCGTCGTTGACTAAAGGTTAATATTTAATCATTGATGATTAGTTGTCATCGATGATTACACTTCGTATGAACAAAACTATTGTAGGGTTCAAATGATGATATGATTGGTTCCTAAGTGAAAATGTGTTTGTTTATAGTGTAACCATATTTAAATTTACACATAGTAAACGCAATGCAAAATTGCTACATAGAATAACAATGATTGAACCAAGTGATCCAAATTTGAAACTGAAACCACTTTATTTTTTTATCTTTCTTGTAACTTTAAGACAAGAAAAAATCAGACAATGCTCCAAAAAATATAGGTCCAATGTTTATTTCAATATAGACATTAGGCCTTATTATCTATTATGAACTTTACACTTTCACTACAACAACAAGCTTAATGACTGCCCCTACCCCTTGCATTTTCAGTCAGTACATTAATAGGATAATAATTAATTGTTCCCATTTTAGGTTCCTTTAATTAGAACAAGGGATTGATTTAGCTTGTTGAACTTTGATCTAAGTGTTTATGAATTTATTATGATTGTTTTTATCTGGATGAAATCTCAAGCAAACAGTGTAAGATTCCAGGGGTTCACTCCAATATTGGGTGGAAGGCTTGTTAGTACTCTGAAAGGCTATAGCATTTGATAAGAGCACAATCTCAACAAATGAGGGATCATTGGGTGACAGCATGATTTTTGCCATCCAGTGAGAGAAATATATGGGCTCATGTGTCAAAAAATGATGGGCATTGGGTGAGAGCATGATTTTTGTCAGAAATTTGAAAGAAAAACATAAACATTTGCAGGATCTTTGGGTGAGAGCACATGCAAAGTAATGATATGGGGTTAATTGATGACAGGGATGTTAACAGATGGGATGTTTTGAGCCATACATAGAGCCACCTATGCACCCGGCAGATTTATATCTTACTCAAGACTCAACTTTCAACATGTAGCATGTACTATTTACGTCAATCGTATGTACAATGGCAGTTATGATCATAGATTATACTAAAGTTGTGATGAATGAAAATAAACCACACTTTCCCCTCTCCATAAAATTGCATTCAATCGGATAAATTGTGATTTTCTCGAGCGAATACTTGTTTGTTTTTTTGAAACCAGTATTTCAGAAAGGTAACGAAATACATTGTTTTAATACTACAGTAGAAACTCATTATAACGAAGTTGATGGGGACAGACAAATTACTTCTTTATATCCAAAATTTCGTTATATCAGGGTTTTTAAAACAATAAAAAACAAAAGAAATTAGTAAAATGATACAGGAAAATTACTACTTTATAACAGGGCTTTTCTTATATCAGATTTCGTTATAATGAGTTTCTACTGTATCAAGTCTCAAATGATGTGCTACTGCTAAGATGATAATTTTTTGAGATTTGTAACCAAAAACCATCTTCACATGTTGGAAGTTGATGTCTGCCATATTGTGAGTCAAAAGGCAATGACATCAACACAGTGTATATGCCT